>JBAWJQ010004367.1:0-101502 GCA_037783105.1 Bactrocera zonata
TGTTTAGTTTGGTTGTTTTTCTGTACATCAAATTGAAAATATCCAAGAAAAAAATATGTACTTTGGGACCACAAACCATCAGGCAAACGTTATTAAAATCCCGGTTAAATAATTTTTCTAAAAATGTAATTTGCTAAGTTCATAAGACAGTTCTTAATTACTGTGCCAAATATGACCGCCATCTGTTAACCAGTTTTTTAACACCAGCGGTTCATCTCAATAGTGCGTTGCGATTTCTACAATGAATAAGAATGTCGAACAAAGAACTTTCCTCAAATTTTGTATTTCTAACCAAATTTTGACTGCGGAATCGTTGCGAATGTTGAAAAAAGCTAACGGATTCAGTTTTATCAAAAAGCACAAGCCTACGAGTGGTACAAAGCCTTCAAAGACGGTCAAGAGACCGTTGAAGACATGCCTCGTTCTGGACGACCTTCGTCAAAAATGATGAAAATGTTAAAAAAGTGAAGTATGTGGTGCTCAAAAATCGTCAGCCAGCTGTTAAATAAATGGAAAGAGAGCCGGGCATCTCTAGCAAGTCCGTTCGAATGATTTTGGTGGATATTTTGTGTATAAAACGCGTTCTCGCTCGGCAGGCTGCGATAAAGCAGAATATATTTTTTCAAAAAGTGTACGATTTTGACCGAATTTAAAGCCAAAAAAGCAATGAAAACCATCGATTAACCACCGTATTCAACAGATTTGCCTCCGTGCGATTTTTTCTGGTTCCCTAAAGTAAATTTGTCGCTTTGTGGAGTCCGTTTCTAGTCAATCGAAGAGTTAAACAAAAAATTCGCTGAAGGAGCTAAGTACCAATGCGAAAAGGGCTTACGAAAGTGTTTCGAGAACTGGTTGTCATTGACATAAGTGTTACATTCGGTGGGGATAACTTTGAAGGCGGCAAAGTAAACATTAATGAATAATTAAATATTTGCGTCTTATTTACAATTTCCAGGTACTTTTTGTTAGCGCAATTATTATTCACAATTGTTTGGGGCTTGGGGTTCTCGTGTGCTGGAAACAAAATATCTATCGAGTTTCATTTGGAAAGCTAATATTTGAATGGAAAATTGCGGGTAATCTCACTGGTGGTTAAAAATTTATGAAAAAAGTGCATAACGAACCTATTTATTCTTTCATAAATGACGGGTAAAATACCTCGTAGAGAGAACTTGATATCCGTCATATTTCTACGCATACATACGAACTTATTAAGAAATGAAATCTTTATGAAAAAAGCGAAATGTTTAATAGTTTTTTCTAGTATTACCTATTAGCAGGAGTAACCAAAAAAAATCGATATAGTCTGATCTGATTATCTAGATAATTATCTAGCCGCTTCAGCTGCTAATCACCTAATATTCCCAATAATTATATAATATTGCATTAATTCGAAAAAATACTAAAGAAACATGTTCTATGAAAAATAAATGTAAAATGGAGCACTGTTGATATTTGATTTTGAGTTAGTTGTATTTTTTCAGCGAAATAAGTATGTATATATGATAATATAGCTCTACCCTCAAGCGAGTTATGTAACAAAAAAATATAGTTTCATGATTTTTGTGGAATTACTCTTGAGAAATTAAAGGCATTTGAATGTCGCGAAATCTAAAATATGATTTTACATATTTATAGCATTTACTGTACTCTATTAGTATTTTTTGAGAACCTGTAAGCCCCTGTCAAAATGTTGTAGCAACTGTCAGATAACAGTTAATTTTTGTACAGATTCAGTGGGAAAGCATTTTAATGCCAATTTCAGCGATTAAAATGTATGTAAAAGCATTAACTTACTCTGCTTATTTTATAAACATTACTAAGTAGTAAAATGTGTCCAAGTAATGAAAAGCTGAGCGCAATAAATAAATGCGTTGAGCTTCTTTACAGTGCACAGTCTATTGAATCTGATGTCATAAAAGTTATTACAAAATTTATTGGGTAAACAGATACATAGGCATTTATGATGGAAATTGAAATAAATGGACAATTAAAAGACGATATCTACGACAATAATTATATTAAACTGAATATAAAAATTTTATCGTCAGATTTATGATCTTTAAGGGAGACATTACATAAGCAATTTGCAACAACATTTACCAACTCTTCCCATAATAGTCACTATCAAGTATTGCCCAAAGACCCCTAGTTCCACACCACTCACCTTGCTTTGGCGAATTGCTGCTCATCACCTGCTGCGGCGACTGCTGCTGCGAGTGTATCTGATATTGCTGCTGTTGCTGTTGTTGTTGCTGCTGCTGTTGCACTGCAACGCAAGCCTGCTGCTGTGCCACACAAGCAGCTGCTGCAGCAGCGGCTGCAGCTTGTTGTTGCTGATGATGTTGAGCCACAGCAGCGGCGGCAGCTTGTTGCTGCTGTTGTTGTGCCACTACAGCGGCTTGTTGTTGCTGATGCGCTACTTGTGCGGCCTGTTGTTGTTGCTGCTGCTGCTGCTGTTGCACAACAGCCTGTTGATTGGCCGACATTTGCTGAGCCTGTTGTGCCTGTTGTTGTTGTTGTTTACTAACAGCAACCGCAGCGCTGCTCTGATGGTGCGACTGCTGCATATGCGATTGATGAATGGTCAGCAATTTGGTCTCGTAGGGCTTGGCGTGCGGCGCACCCACCGACAGGGGTTGGCTGCTGATCGTCATTTGTGCTGTGGCTGGCATCATGAGAGTCGGCATCGCCAACATGTTTACTGGATCGTCTGCGGTGGAGGTGGCGATTATTGTGGCTATTTATTGCTTAATGTTGGGCTGCCCGAATTCGATTTTTGTTTGATTTTGTGTTAGGTTTTGTTTGTGTATTCAAGTGTTGTTGGTGCGGTGGCTGTGTTTTTCTTTTTTAGGTTTTGATCACACGCGGTTTTTTGGGTTGAGTTTCGCGAGGAACAATCAATTGTCGCGAAATTTTGATTTTTTCTCTCGTTGGTTCACTGGGAAACAGTGATTTGTTTTTATATTTTGTCTAATTAACTTTTTATTTATATTTAGTGTTTTGTGTATATATATGCACCGTTTTGTAGCTGCTTTGCTTTTTCAGAAATTTTTAAAATGTGTTGTTATGAAACCGAACTGCTTGGATGTTTTATGTTTGCTTTAGGAGCGTTCATGCGATCTTTAAATGTTGTTATGGTTAAGAGCTTGATTTCTCGCTCAAACTATTTTCTGATTTCCACTATAAAATTCTGACATAACAAACACTTATCACAGACCAATAATTCTAATTTCCCCTTAAACTTTCCTTAAATTTAAATTAGTTTCCATTAACTTAATGTAAGATGTATGAAAGTTACGTAACATGCAATGATAAACTTATTTGAAGTGACTTTGGAGGGAACGAAATAACTGAATGATGTATGGAGATTTTTTATAGTTACTGTAATAAAGTAGTATTCATAAAATATATTTTAAATTAATTGCAACAAAAAAAGACATTGTTGCGCGAGTTTGGAGATTTTTACGGCTAGTTTATGGTAGTTCACCACTGATTTGGGTTTTAATAAATGTTAAACGTGGCTAATTATATTTACATACTCTGAGTAGGGTAATTAAGCTTCTAGCATCAAAGGAAAAGCGTTGGAGAACCACTAGACTTATAGCTGCCATTCAAACTGTCAATTTCAATTTTTAATGAGCTGAGAGGCCTTCATATATGAACGTGAGAATTGCTTGTCTTACAATTGGAATTAAGCTGAACAAATTCGGTGATTATGGGGTAAACTTTTGCTTTTATTTGCCTTTAATTAATTTTCAGCTGAGAAATGTTTGAGGCAAATATACCTTATTTTTCAGTTGAACTTGATTAATTAAAACAAAGTAAAAAGAAACCATAGGGTGACTTCGAAGGCATTAATAGATATTAAATTTATTTTTAGAACTTACGAGATGTTCCAGAAGCTACTAAATGTAAAATGTGTGTTTGTAATAGTTATTTTTTTAGAAATTTTGTACTATGCAATGTGAACTAGCGGCAAGCCCACTTTGAACCAACCAATATATCCAATAGAAATAAATGCATTATTGTATAGAACAGGCATATGAACAGAAAACAATACGAAGTATTAAATAAAATATAAGGATTATATAAGACCTGTAATGATTATTTTAAAGAATTTATGTAAGCAGGTAAGAATTTGTTACAACCACATATAACTACTTTGTCATATATATTTTATATTGACCTTCTTGCTACCCTTAATTGCCTTACACACTTACACACTCTTAAAAAATACTTAAATCTTGGAGATTTTATCAAAAAATTTATTTTTTTGTGCACCTTTTCATATAACAGCCACTTCTATCCTTAAAAGATTTGCATCCTCAATTACTTTCTACAGCTTATTTAAATATTTATGTTAATGAGTTTCTCTGATTCCTACAAAATTGTGTGGCACACTCTTAAATTATATATGGAGAAAAAACGCAAAAGCACTCACAGCAATTTATAATTTTTCTTCTCGTTATAGATACATATCAGTATCCCACTGTTCGCTTATATAGTAACTACAGATACGGAAGTATATAAAACATATTTTTACACTGCTCACACACGCATATACATACATACACAGGTAGATAAGTGCAGATAAAAAGCTTACGAGAAGAGCTGAAAAAAATTATGTAAAATAAATAAACAAATAACGGTAACTCTCGATTCGTCTGCTTTACTTCACTGTCTTCGTCTTAAATTTTCGCCTTTCACATTTTCATGTACGCAATTTGCGCTGTTTTGCTTTTATTATGCACTTAATTTTCACAAAAAAGCAAAAAAAAAGCGTATAACAGGAATTCATTTAATGACTTTTCTGCTGCCACACGAAGCTGCAAGCGGATTCAGCTACAGATTCGGTTTACGATCGTGCACATATAAGTTATGAGTATAAAGCTAAAAATATATATCGCTGAAGATATTTTACATTATATATATATGTCTAGATATATCTAACAATTTATGTGTATATAATACATGTATATACTTATATAAAGTTATATACTAAATTTTATGTATATAGCGCACTCATGCGTTTCGTCCTCTTGAATGGGCGTGTATTAGTGTACATAATTTCTCCGACTCGGAGTTTTTGCGTATCTGTATGTGTAGGTGTTTGTGTATAAGTATGTCAACAGCTGAGAAAATCGATTTCATTTATATACAACTCGACATAATCTAAAATCATGTAAATGCGGAAATTAAAGCTGAAACACGCACACATATGAGCGTGGCTTTTATGTTTTTCTATGCGTAAGTTATTTAATGCCATTTTTGATGCAAGTAATATTTAAATTACGGAGAATACAGAAACATGTTCTACAAAATTGATGCATTTTTATGCGAAATGAAATCTATTGTGTTAAATTTAATTCGATAAAAGATACTCAAATTAATTGCACCTGTTATGCCGCGATGTTCTATGGAAATTTTTTTGATGTAAAAAGCAAAGAAACCGAAGACCGCACATAGTATCAAGCGCGCATAAATTTTTGTTTTAAATATTTAAATGGTGAAGATAAAAACTTTCTTAATTTCATATATTTTTTGCCTGAAGTGGATATTGATATGCTAGATGTACTATTTGACTAAAATTCATTTAAGGAATTAAGCCATTAAACAACTTATTCATGAGTTTTGTTGAGAATTTTATGTAAACTGAATATTTCGGATTTGAATTGGCCCTTTAATATTTTAGCAGACTTTCATAAGTGTTTTTGTAATCTAAGGTCCATGCATGCTGTTACTCAAATCGCGTATATGTATATCACTCATTTAAATATATGCAAACAAGAATTTTTCTTTTAAAAAATTTCTATTATTATTTCTTAATTTTCCTTTTAACAACATACCTTTAAGCTGTGAATAATCACACAATTCATTAACTTTTTTGATATTTCTGTTATTTTGAAGATTAAGCTCTCGAACTCTGTACTATTGTTTGAAAAACAAAAAAAAATATAAATCACTATTTTTTATATAACCACAGGGAAAGTAGTTCCTTCCATTTTGCTCACGATTGGAGTGTAAAAAAATTCAAGTTTCAAATGATGAATTTATTTAAAAATAACTATTTACTAATTTAATTTACAAATTGCTTTAATTGTCTAAAAGTTTTTAGCTTTTTAGGCTCCATCCACTATAATAAATTACTGTAAATGTTCAGTATATATTACTGTTTTACTTATGAGCTAGCTTAAAAGCTCTTTCCATTATTAAGATAATAAGATATTCTCTCTCAAATCATAAAAGTTGTATAAACCTTGTACATATGTATACGTATATGTGCAGATGAATATTTTTAATTAAAAAGTTAATTTTTTTTTTTACAAAATTTATTACAAATTTGAAGCTATGCGCTAAATTATGGTGGTAAAAATATTTGTAAAAATAAATTAAATCTTTTAATATTTATAAATTTGAATTAATATTTACAATATTAATTAATTTTGCCTACTTTTTTCAATTTTCAGTTATTGTTTATTTATTACTATAATTTATTTTTAAATAAATTTAAATTTTGTAGGAATAACATCTTTTCAGTTATGAGCTATAATATACATATGTATATAATCAAGTAACATAATATCAAAGCGAATATTTTTGCAAAAAAATAAAAATTTTTAAATTTTATTGAATAAATACTGCCTAAAAATAAATTTATTTAGATAAAGTTATTTAATTTCAAATTTATTTAATTAAAACTAGTTAATTTTTCAAATTTTATTTAATTAAAATAAATGTTCAAGTTGCAACTTCAATTGATTTAAAAAATTTTGATTTTTTTTTAATATTAATTAATTAAAAAATTTTAATTTTCAAATTAAATAAAGTTTTTAAATTAAATTAAATAATTTTAATTAAATAAAAATTAAAAAATATTTTAATTAATTTAGAAAATTAATTTAATTAATTTAAAAATTTTAATTTTAATAATAAATAATAATTTTCAATTTTAGTTAATAAATTTTAATTTTTTTAATTAAATAAGTTAATCCTAAATGATCTAATCTAAATTAATCTAATCTTAAATTAATTTAATTAATTTTCTGAATTAATTAATTTTTTTTTTTATTTATTTAAAATTATTTTTTTCTTAACTTCAATTGATTAAAAGTTAATTTTTTATACTACTTTTTTACTATTAGTGTTTTAATAAATTTAATATCAGTAGGAGTATTCTTTTAGTAGTTTTTTTTTTTTTGTTTTGCGTTGTTTAGATTTCTTAAGACCCTTTAAATAGACTCAATAAGTTAAAAAAAAAAATTTTGTTTAAAATAATATATATAAAGTTTACAATATTAATTTATACAATTTCACTGTTAGCATTTTAAAAAAAAAATTTCAAAAAAAAAAAAATATTTATACGTTTAATTTAATTCTAAAAAAAAATTAAATATATTTAATAATTACTAAAACTAAACTCACATCAATAAATAACTATAGAAAAATTGTCTTAATATTGCCGTACCTAATTTTTCATAAATTACCCTAAATATTTATTCGTTATTAGCAAATGTCTTAACTGCTATATTTCTTGATTAACTGCACTCACTTATATTTACGTATTTCCTACTCACTCCAAACACTACACATATTCATTGTTTATATACTTAGGCAATTCAAAGTTTACATAACACTAAAAATACACAACTACACACACATACCTGCATACAGAGCTACTAACAATAAAATATATTAGCCTACTTAGAACGAAGTCTTTTACTTTAAAAGTCTTTCACTTTCCTCCAGCCACTTCAAAGCACAAATTCTCTTAATTTTATAAATAGTAAAATACAACAAAAATTTCTGAACTAGCAGTTATTGCCTCTTCAGCATAAATTATATCAGATTATTATTATTTTTTTTTTCAACACGTAAACTTACACTTTTCTCGAAACAATGTTCAAAATAATTTGAAACGATTTTTTGGGTTTTTGTTTCGTGCAAATTTTTTATTTGTGGCAAAGTGTCGCGTTTCAGCAAAATTCACTATGTATATAAACGAGTACACTTTGGTAATTTTCAACAACGCTCGTGTGATTTTATTATATATTATTAAAGCGCTTTGATTTTTTTAAGCAAATTAATTTTTTAATTTTTATTTCTATGTCAAAAAAGGGGGGGACTTTTATTTCGTCGTTTGATTTCCTTTCTTTTCGCTTTTTTTTCAATTGAATTTATTTTTTTTTTTTTTGTGTTGTGCTTTGGCTCTTTTAATGCTTGCTGGGGCTAACTGTATAGATTTGGTTTTGGTGAGACTTTGCTTCAATTGCTGCTTCTTCTCAAAAATTATAATAACAACTTAACGACAATGTAACGAATATCCTTTCTTTACGAGGACACAATTCAAACTGAATGCGAAGTTCGGAAGTCGCCTTCACAAATACTCAAAATCGCGAGGACAAAGCGTTGACGCTGCCAACTGCTGGTCGGCCGCTGTCAACGTAGCTGTCGGCAGCATGCAACACATCGTTTTCGAATTTCAAATTTCGTTTTAGTAGCGGCGGCGGCACATTCGCCATCGTAGTGGCCATCATTTGTTGGCGGCATAATCCTTGTACGTGGCTGACGAGCGTCGCGTGTACGAGTCGCATGCAATGTCGTTGGCAGCGACGTCGCTAAAAGGCTCGTCATCATTTCAAGCAATACTCATTCGCTTAGATTCGCCGTTAATGGGGGGAGCGTTTGATATTGGCAGTTCAAAATGTTGATACGAATACCATGCAATTTGAATGTGCATTGCTTTCGACTATAAGTCACCGTCTCTCCATTTCTACTCTGCTCTCCCAATATTATGCTCTTCGAAAACGCGTTTTCAAGCAAGCGCAATCGCTTGTTCCGAATATTGAAAGCGTTCCTTCAATGTTTCGCATATTTCCGTTTGTGCCACACGATTCATTGCAGCCGAGTGCATGTGTACATTAGCCGCTGTGAACTTTAGTTTCGTATTGGTTGCGAGTACTGGCGCTATCGTTGTGTTGAATTTTAGCTTGGACTCGGTTTTCGATTATGAGCACAATATTTCGAATTTGCAGCTGGTTCGTAACCTAACTAATAACGGTACATTTCCCTTTATCGGTGCTAGAGTTTTTCGAATAGGAAAGTCTTAACTGTTATAAAGCGTTATGGCAGGATTGTTGTCTAAAATAGTTCGAATTAAGCACGTAAAGAGTATTTATAGTCGAAGATGTGCATTGTTATTTCGAAATTCGAAAAAATCAAACTTTACTTTATGGACATAAGGAAAACAGACATCGGTTGTACCATGTTTAAAATTGGTATCTAAATGCTAATGAATAAATATTCAATAAAACGAACACAAGTAGAACTGACTATATAAAATATATACTCGTATAATCTGGTTACATCTGCATCATTAATTCGAATATATGATATTATAGATATCAATTTATAAAATGGATTTTAATTTTTTGTTTAGAACTTAACTCCTGAATGCTCTATCATAGAAAAAGCAGTGATAGGCAATAATATCGTAACATCAATATATAGGGTCCAGCAATAAAACGACCTGATTTTAAAATGAAATAAAACACTCAAATTTGATCAAAAAATGTTATATTTTCTTTTTTTGTTAGCAAATAAATTTATGCCATTTATGATTAGAACAAAGTGTCGGCCAAAGGATCACAACAACTCCGTTTGCATATCTCCACCGAATTACGCCACTTTTCAATGACCAGGTGCCGCATTTCGGTAAGAGAGCACTGATTTTTGCCTTCGGACTCCTCAGGCGTTGTTGGTTAATTGGCATAAGCCCCCGGAGATAATAATGTGGAGGCGTTAAATCGCATTATGTTGGCGAACTTCAACCACACGAGGATTAGACTCACTTCAACAGTGACAATTTTGTTTGCTGACGAAGACATGAAGCCAATGAAATAATATTATACAATTTCCAAGCTTTGTATCATTATGAAACGTTACCATGTAAAACTACAAGCCTTGCTGAACACACTGGTAAAATATGACATAAGTCCTCTGTAAATACACAAGAGAGCTACGAGCAGAAAAATTTCGTAATTTCTATTAATTGACGCTGTACATGAAAAATTATTTTTTAAACTCAGGTATAAGAGGATCGTCATTAAATTGTGCAAAGGATTTATATTCTCAGGATACCAGTAAAAAGTATATAATTCTACTATGTAAATACTTTTACATTGGTTTCAACATAAAACTGATTTTAGTGTACCTAGTTTTCAATTTGGAGCATATCCTGGGATCAAAACTAAAATATTTGAAGGAATGAAATAAATTTTTGTATTAACGCTTTATCGAGCATTTTCCAAACCATATAGGCCTATTTATAAGGCATTTGCTTGAAATAGACCAGTGCAGATAATTTTTGAAAACAAAAAAATCATGGTGATTATCCTCCTTTTACCATGCCCCTTCGCTGCTAAGGGCAGCGTGGTATGCTTTAATGCCTGTATGATAACCAGATGGAGCGATGTGTGCTTCAGCATGATTTCAAATGCTGAGGTTGGGCATGTCCGTAGTGCCCCTGCAGCGCAGACCCAAGTCAGTCTTTGTAGTTTCGATAGATCTACCAAAGACTGCGTTGCTTCATAAGTGATAATAGGCCTTACGAGCATGGTTTACGATAAAAAAACTTATTTATAGGCGATCTGAGGTCAGGAAGATGAAAAGGAGGTGGGTTGAATATCTAAGGCTTAAATCACTTATCTCGTTTTCAGTAAAACTACGAGTGCTATAAAAAAGTAATATGATCGTGTTTTAAGTGATAAATGGTGATTTTTACAGACTTTCTTCTCTTAATGTCAAAATTTATGTGAAAAATTCGAAAAATTAATTTTTTTTATTTAATTTCATTATCAAAATAATTGCTCTCCAATTGTAACTTTTCAAGCGCTTTTGCTTTTTATGGTCGTGATAATCCTCTACCTGTTTCGAAAGCTTCGAGCGCACATTTCCCTTATATAATGTCAAGGTACCAGTATGTCAAAAACCGCTCGAAGTAATGAAAATATTACTGGCCTTCAGGCAAGTATTGCTGAGGACCGTAATGTGTCGGATCTTTGACGTGCTCCAGAATTGGAATTTTGAGAAAGGATTTGAGGCTGCATACGTATAAAGTTGTTCTCACTCAAAACCAGAAGCCACCGTAAACTTCGTGAATTTGTTGATTTTGCTTTGGAACATCATGAAATCATAACGATTTTTTTTTTTTTTTAAAATTATTTTCATCATGCATTGTTGGTCTGGTGAAATCATACTGCTTTTAAAATGATGGTGGTGACGCCATTACTGTCCATGAAAGTGATGTAGATACATATATATATGAAAACCAACTTTTTATGGCCGCAATTGGAAGAAGTCGACCTAGGTAATATCTGGTTCTAACGAGACGGTGCTATATACCACACAGCACGTGCAATAACCGAATTATTGCCTCAAAGAAGTTATGATTTAACAGCATTCGACAACTTCTTGTGGAGTTAGTTGTAGTCATTGGTTTTTAGCAATAAACTAGACCCTCTTCACGCTTTAGAAGTCAATATTGACTTCATAACTTACATACGGTTCGCTTTGGTGGAAAAAATACTCGATTGGGTTCATCGTTGCTGCAAAAGAAGTCACGGAGGCCACTTGAATGATATTATATTTAGAGCTTATAAGTATCGATTTGACCTCGCAATAAATAAAACACATTTGAATTTCCTTAGAAATTGGTATTTTCGTTTTTAAAGAAATCATACCACTCTGATTGGGAAACCATGAGCGTGCGATATGGAAAGTTGACATATTCCAATGGTGGGCAAAAATATTTTTCTCAAAAATGTGTAAAATATCAAAATATAATTTATAAAATTCGAAACTAAATATTTATGTAAATTCTTTCAAAGTATCTAAAATTCAAAATGAGCGTTTTTAACTCTACCTTATTTTCAAATGCAGTCATCTGCCATACATTTAATGACCGACATTATTAAAATGTAAAATGTGGTAACCGACAAACACATTTGCTTTCAATGCTTTCAATAACTTTGTGATAAATTAAATATCCCATTAAATCGACCACAAAGCCAATAATCCACTTGAACGCCTTATGTAACACTTTTGTTTTCATCGCACTTAACTGCCATCTAATTTGCCACTTAAGCAAGTCAATTGTCTGTTAGACTTTTCTCAAAGTGTGTGTAAGAGATGCGGTTGCAAGTCTTCAGTTAAGTGAAGAGCAACTGCAACGCCGGGAAAACAAAAGAAATCCGATTCGCAAGTCTCAATGAAACCACAAACAATGGCGAGTGTAATGAAATGTGATAAAAGACGAGGCGAGCATTGAAAACTGATCGCCAAAAGCGCGCAGTAAGAGACCGCAATGTAATTAAGACGAAAGGTGCAGGACAAAGTACTATAAGTAGCAGATAAAGTATCCATAAGATAGATGTGAGCGTTTATTACACATTTTAAAATTTTATATGGTTTTGAGGAAATAAGTTTGTGATAAAATAGAAAAATAAAAATTTATTATATTTTGACTTATGAACTATTTAAGAGAAACCGCTTATGGCTGATACACTTTCATATACCATTAAGAGCATATGCATAATAACAGATTTTTTATATGGTATAACAATAACAAAAAATTCATAGGCTCAATAATATGAAAATATGTTCGCTCCTATTCACTTTAGCTAATAAAAATTAATTTGTTGTTGAAACAAATATTCATATGCACATTTATAAGTATTGAAATGTCTACAGAAGTAAGAAATGAGTCCGTAAAAGAGCGGCTGCACGCATAGTTGCGCCTGCAAACAGCTTGTTGCATTATAAAGAATGCAAAACTGCATTGCCACATCCTACTTCTGACTCCACTTTTTACTTGATATGTCTTTATTCGCCTGCACTGCATACTCTACCGGCGCTGTTAAGGAGTGTTTGTGTACATCGCTCTGCATAGGACAAGTGGCAAGTGCATGTGGCCGCAATATTGCACGCATGTCTTGTGAATGCAAGCACAGTAATGCCATTCAGCTGAGGCAGCACGCAAGTGGAATGCAAACGACGCAGACACAACCACTGACAGATTTTTACCGGAGGATGTGTGTGTATGTGTACTTTCTATATACCTATATGTACTTATTTTCTTTTTACATTATCATAAGACTTCTTAGTTGTTGCATAAATCAAAAGCTTTTGACTTGCTTCATAAAAAATGCATTGTGAAAGTGAAAAGGTTATTGAAGGGAGTATCAATTTATGTCGATACAAATATGGGATGCGTTTGCCGAGTCCAGCATAACAGATAGGTGGCGCTGCTAGAATTAAACCGTAAGAATTTTTAATTAGCCCTAACCTTCAAAAGTGGCGTTTATAAATTTAACAGCTGTCGGATCATCAGTTTGTGAATGATATCATTTTGAGGAAAGTAACTTATGATAAAAAAGAAAATTTGATAAAACCGTTTAACAGGGACAAAATACACTTGAAGCAAGAACTTGGCTTGAAGAGGACTTTTCGGACACTGCCCCTGGAAAATCAACCATCAAGGACTAGTGTGATAAACTTAGACATGGTGAAATGAGCATCGAAGTGACTGCAGTGGACGCCCAAAAGAGCCTGTTATCGACGAAAACATTATAGAAGTCCACAAAATAATTTTGGTTGAACGTGAAGTTCGTGGTAACAGACACTCTAACGATTTCAACCGATAGTGAGGATCATATCATTCATGAATATTTGGGTATGAAAAAACCAAGACGAGTTGATGATTTAGAGATGTTAAAGCCTTATAAGCCCGAGTTTTGTGTCGATATGTGACAATGCATGAAACATTTGCAGTGATAAAACGGTATTCCAGAGCATTATGGAACAACTTGAGAGACGAAACCGCCAAAAAAGTCTACATTTGAAGAAAACGAAATCGCTTTTTCACTAACACAATGAACAGTGTCTCAAATCAGTGAAAATGATGGCGAAAATCCGTAAATTAGGCTGAATTGGAATGAAATTTTCGTCAAATAAAGATGTTATCTCCGTAACTGAATTCTTTTTTGAAAATCACACCACAACAATGGTATCGAAAATTTGGTGGGTCGCTATAATAGCGTATCACCCTTGAAGGGACTTATATTGAATAAAAATAATTTTACCAATCTTATGTGTTCAGGTTCAATCACCTTACCAAAAATTGCTTAGCCGTTTAAAGTTGAAAACTCATAATCTAACAAGGAAAGGCATCCTAAAACCGCTATCGATAAAATGGGAGCAGGTCGGTGTTCTCGTATCGTCTTGTGTTCTACTACTTGATTGCTGGAAACTAAAATTGAATTTTTGATAGATATTTTTATAAAAAAAAAGAAAATACAAATTTCAGAGAAAATTCCGCATTTTTTTAAATAGTTGTTATCGAAAAAAAAGCTTCAACTAATTCTTTATGGATTTTACCTCAAAGACCTTTGTAAAATTTCATGAAGATCAGTTGAGAAGTTCTCGATAAATCTTGCCAACCGACTTCAAAAACTCAGTTTCGAGAAAAACGCGTTTAAGGACGGCGCACTTAGTCAAGCTAGCCTCGAGCGCACAAGTCTTCAAGGCGATATTACTCAGATCAACTTGAAAATTGAGGACAATATTCTAGAGATGCTGCAGAATTTAATAGAAAAATTAATAATAAAAAAATAACGTTCGATTTTTTTAATCCTGTAAACACATGTTACCTCTTAACCAAACCACGCATACAAGTTGAGTTTTCAGTATCTCTGTCTTATCTCTCATCCGATCCCTAGCAATTAGACACACAATCAATATGCATACAACATAAGTATCAGCACACTTCGTTAAAATGTCCGAACTAGTTCCATTACAAATACATATGTATATGTACATTTATACTACTTGTATTATATGCAAAAGCATGAGTATGTAACTAGACTACAGCGAGTGCGAGTGATAGTGGAGGTGTCTCCAAATTGCCAGCTGTTACGAAATTGTTGCAGCTGCGTATGAAATGTCGACGCTGTGAAAAATTGTTCAGATTTCTTTAGTGACAGTTTTGATTGTCGGACAACGGCGACAACAACCGCAACAGCAAAAACAACAGCAAGAGAGACAGAGAGAGTGGGTAACAGCAGCAGAATAAATCTACAACAATAATACAAACAAACTTACATAATAGCCTTATATTTGCGACTGGTCATGGATTTAACAAAGTTTCGTCGTTTAGCATTTTGCTCGGTTTCCGTTTATGTGC
This sequence comes from Bactrocera zonata, assembly GCA_037783105.1. Classification (NCBI taxonomy): domain Eukaryota; kingdom Metazoa; phylum Arthropoda; class Insecta; order Diptera; family Tephritidae; genus Bactrocera; species Bactrocera zonata. The sequence goes on from JBAWJQ010004367.1 coordinate 15,242, forward strand.
TTTTTTAGCAAAAAAGTTTTCGCGTATTCGTAAAAAAGTAAATGGCACATGTAAATGTCTGTGTTTGTATGGCTGTGCGCATTTGGAATATTGCTATTAACGTAAGTGCAGCGCTCTGTTTAGTGCAGAAGATGACAGCTTAATGCAAATAAATCACGAATTATGTCATTCACGCTTCTGTTCACCGACTGGTTGTCGCAGATCGCGCGCTAGCCGAGATTTGTGTAGCAAAAAACGTCTCCGGTGAAAGTTTGCAATCAAACTTTTTTTTATTGATATAAGCATGTATACATGTGTAAGTGTAAGTGAGTTGAACGGGCACATGCAACCATGAAATTTCCTTTTCATTTCCTTTCGTTTTCATCTAAAGCCACTTTTTGAGTTTTAGTCCTGGCTATTAATTGTATGCAAACGTTATTTCCGGTTTTATTTGTTGTGATATTTTGTAAGCTCAAATGCAGTATTTATGCAAGCATTTTGAAACATTGACGTTATTTAGCAATTGATTTATCAGAATTGATTCGATATGCTAATATCGACGAGCGAAATAAATTGTTGCTCTATTTCATTGCAAAGTCCATTATTTTAGAAAGAAAATTACACAATTTTAAGAGCTAGTGATAGTTAAAATTTGAAAAAAGGTCAACTTAGGTTACATGGAAGCTGCGCTACCTCTCACAGATGCATTTTTATAACACACAAGACTCAAAAAATTCTTTTTTTTGATTTTGATCGGTCGGCTTATATAGCAGCATGCTATATTGATGGATCTAAACTTTTATTTTATTCAACGAAACTTAGTATGGGTTATTTCCTTCCTTGGCCAAGTTTTTCATATACGGACTTGAGTTTGAAGTCAGTTTGTATGGCAACTACATATGTATATGCGATATTGGCGAATCCGAAACATAAGCAGCTTCTAGGGAAGAAAAGAAAGGAGGAACTCATCTCTCACCAGAATGTCGGAAAGCAAATTTTAAGAAGTTAAAGGTAGTCAGAATTTTCAAAAAATTAAAAAATAATAATTTTTGTTCTTTTTTTTTGCATTTTCGTTAAGGCTTATATCTTAAAAATATTCTCTGAAAATTTCACGTTGATCCAAAAATTAGTTTTTGAGTTATTCGACAAATAATAAAGAAAGCTCGGGCACTTGAAATTTGTGCGGAACAAACCGTGCACACAAATGATCATTCAAAATGCGATAAATCGATGTTTTCTTGAGATGTTCAATTCCATTTCAATGATTATTTCGGCTGATTTTTGATGAATTCACGCACAGTTTCGATGAAATTTCGACAATCGATAAAAATAGCAGATTCTAACGCAAGTCCTGTTTACTTTGGTAGGCATGTATAATATGTCATTTGATCCAAGATGTTTAAGCCGAATTGTTGCTTTTTTATCTCTTTTAGACACAAGCAATTACGTAGATGCTAAATACCTTATCTAAGGGCGGCAGGTGTCTTTGATGAATGTTTTACAGGTCTTCTTTCTACTTTTTTTGAGGCGGAGATATTAAAACGTTAAAAATCGCTCTCCATCCGGATATCGTGGAAACACGTTAAACCTCTTCACTTTTGTGAAAAACCGGTTGAAATTGGACAAGAAATCTGGAATGATTAAGTCAGATCAAACACTGTTGATCGCGTCAAGTAAGAACCAGCGTATGCTGATTTGATGCAACACGAACAATCTACTCTTCGGCAATCATCATCGAGTGCGTTGCGACTGTTGCTTCAATCAAACCGATGAATTACTTGAGTGATGTAATAATCATGCCAATCATGGGAGGTATACTCTAATAAACTGTATGAAGTTTACGTATGAGCACATGTTGAAAAATTTCGATGAGTAGTATTTATAAGCAAAGATATATAAATACATGGGCACAGAGAGTACACAAGTAAACAAATTTATTGATTATATAAGGTTCTCTACCTTTTAAAAGAAAAGAACACAGGAACTTCATATTTAATGATGAATGTTTATTATCATTCGAAATAACTATCTTTAGCATTTATTTTTTGAGGATTATTTCTTTTAATTTAATGCCAAAAATACTAAATAAAAGTAACATGATAGCTTGACACGACCCACTTGTGATCTGTCAAAAAAAAGGCTATTGAAAAAAGTAAATCTACTTGGATTACCCATTAATATACAAATCGAACACTCTTGAACATTTTAATCATACAATCATAGATTCAAATTTGTTCTTTGTCGTTGATTTGATTGAACAATTATGCAAATGAGGCACAAAATCTCAAAAAGAGACACACAATAACTCTTCCACCCCTTTTATCTTGGTGAGGTCAGACAGTACCAGTCTCAATAATGCAAAATTACTGTTCTTGGTAAAAATCTTAGGAGGTCTCAAACATTTCTAGCTAAAAAGTGATCTTCCGTATTGCTAATGATCGCACCTGATATACTCGTAGAAAAACAAAAACCGCAAATAAAGCGTCTTAAATACCCTATGCAAATACGCAATCACTAACGTAATATTTTTTATTATTAGAAGAATGCATAAACTACTTATTTAATTTATAGCGCTCAAGACATGCATTTCTATCTACAAACTTCTATCATTGTGCGCGAAACAGACACCCATAGATAATGATGCCATCCATATAGATGGGTGAAACCCTTTTCCATGCTACCAACCACCCATCTGTGATGCCCACTAGGGTAACATAATGTAATATTAAAACCCCTTCATCCAATCACTCTACACCGTGGTACTAACACACACACACTAACATACTTACAGCGCACTCATTAAAAACCAACGCAAATACGAATTCCATGTTTTACACACAAATATTGCTCTTAAAAAAATACCTCCGCTGCCATCCGTACCAACCACCAGAATAAGCAGCGCTCGAACAAATGTACACATATATATAAATTTAATGTGTGTGTGTGTGTATGTATATGCGCTGGTATATTTACAATTTTCAGTGGAACCGTGTGCACTTATAACCCTACTTAAGGTGCAAATAAATTTACATGGCATACTCACTTTTCACCTCAGTTGGCTCGTTGCTCGCTTCGTCCACATCACCGCCGTCCGTTGGCGCTGACAGCATTTCACCCCAATTGTTGTTGCGTAACAATATTTCGAGTAGCGGAATGTTTGTGGGCAATTTTCCATTCTAGAAATTAAAACAAATAAGAAAATGGGTAATGAAAGAAAGCTATGAAACATTTACAATTTACATTACAGTGAAATGAATATATGTACTTATGTGCGCGCACATACATACGTATAAATGATGACTTGCTCTTCGCAAGATGCGAGAAAATGTTGTAAAAGTAAAAAAAAAATTAATGTAAAAATGTAGAAAGTAAAGGATGTATACTGTAGAGTATTTAAAAATTCAAAAATTTTAGTTTGAAAAGAAGCTGCCACTATTACACAAGAATCTCGATAGTTTTGGAAAATTATGAAAGTAATAACAATATTTTTTTTTTTTAATTTGCTTAGTATTGAAAATATTGCTTTCATTCATGCAAGTGTTATTGAACACCGCAATTTCTCGATTTCAAGAAATTCTCCAGAATTGGAACTGTCTCGAACCACAATCTGGCGGATTTTGAAAAACAGATTCTCACTCGAGAACTGCAGCCATTGAAACACCGTTACTGATTTGTCTCGGAATAACTTAAAAACGATAACGATTTTTGTTTTGAAGATCATCTTCTTCAACATGGCTCATTTTCATCTGAGTGGTCCAGTGAATAAACAAAACTGTCGAATCACAGGTCCGCATTTCTTTTGAAATTAAGCTGGCGACACCGTCACTATCGATGGAGGGCGATATATATCGATGGTAAGAAGTTGATCTTGACAATATCTGGTGCCAACAAGACGCGACGACGTGCCACACAGCATGTGTAAGAACTGAAATATTGCGAGAGAAGTATGTTTAATTTGCTGCCCAAATTTGTACACCGAAATATTAATCACCTCAACAATTATTTAATAAAAAATGCACAAAGGTTAAAATTTACCTTTAATTAATTTAAAAAACTTGTATATAAATAACGAAGGTAGATGACGGATGTTGATAGCGACTGTGTACACGAATTACGATGTGCGATGCTTGTTTGTCGAATTGTGTCGAACGAATGTATGAAAGTTGTGGCTGGGCAGCTTGTGTAGAACGAATTGTATCTGCTTTCTCCTTGTCCATCCTTTTTGTATGGTGTGTTGTGTTGGTGTCTTCAGCTGCGGTGAATTAAGCTATCTTATTAGGGGGCGCCAGTTTTCCCGGGTAGAGTGGGTGGATGCTTAAGTCTTTTAAACATCATTCAAGACATTGTGACATTGGATGGCCTCCACGAAATTATGACTTAACTCCATTAGACAAATTTTAGCGGGGTTATTTGAAGTCAACGGTCTTTAGAAAATGACCCGACTCTATTCAATTTTTAAAAGTCAATGCTATTCACGACATAGGAGGAACTGATTTAGGAGAAAAAGTACTGGAAAATTGAATTCGTTCCCGCAAAGAAGGTGGATACTATTTGAATGGTGTTATATTCACTAGAATTTCCTTACCAATTAGTGTGTATATAGTAATAATAATCTTTACAATTAAATATAACTTTCGTGAACTTTTTGATTAGCAATAAATGTGTTAATTTACTACCTTGATAATAGACAAAACATCTTGAAAAACGACTTCCGTTTTCTAACTGACCTTCCACAAATAGCGAAACACCCTAATATAGTGACATCTCTACCTATTTCGCTTAACCCAAACTCATCGCTTCATTATAACCAGGTCATAAATAGTAAATGTGATTTATATGCTTAAATGATTTTGGCGTTGGGCCGCACAGCTCGTCCCAAAACTTCGGCAAGTGACTCGAAAGAAAACAGCAAAACACATGTAATATATTGAGAAGCAGGATACATACATATGGACATATGTGGCTGGAGGATAGATTTGAGAAATGTAGTTGCGATGCTATTTATAATTGAAACATTAAAACTCGTTACGATCAACAATGAACGAAGCATTTGCAGGTACATACATACATATGTACTTGTATGTGAGCAGAAGTGAGATCGTGTGCATTGGCTAAGAGTTCGCTTTCGATAATATATCGGCTGATGATGATTTTAAAAAATATATCCATTAAAAGAAAAATTGTAGAAACAGAGTTGAATAAAATCTTTTGAGTTGTAGAAGTGCTCATTAAGCTGATTTATAATTAACATTTAATACAGTTTCAAAGAAATTTTTCCTTACCGATACTTAAGGATGTTTGGGATACATATTTTTATGTCTTCATTTCTTCTTACTTTTTAAGTGAAAATTTTTATCTTTGGTTCCAAATTTTTAATTTTTAGCAACTTGTATTTGGAGCGTTATCCATTCAAACAAGAGGGTTCATCATAATTGCAAGCCATTCCATGCTTTCACACCAATACTGAGGGTACAACAAGAATGCTCGATGGTGTCATCGAAGAAGAAAATATCGACATTGCTAATAGGCAAAAAATTTTATGCTCCACTAATCTCTTTCTTAAAAAATATACGCAATTGGAAGGGTTTCAGTATACGTTCAGAAACTCTTAATAATTCTTAATAAAAATTCTAAGAAAATCATTCGGCAAAATATTTGGTAAACAATTTTCAGTAAAAAATCATCATAAATATTTAGTTAAAATTAATGCATTGACAGAAATCGAATTAAAAAATACGGTAAACATACTCAGATTGCATGGATTTAATCCTAAGCAACTTCAATAATTATTTTCAATAGTGGCTAGTGAAATACTAGTATACTATTAGCTGATGGTAGAGGACTTACAATTTTTAGGCCGTTTTACCACTCGGGTATTCATTCAGTGTAATCATAAATGTCTATGTCTTATATAATTCTAAATCCTTTGACTGCAGTATACGAACAGCTTGCATGATTTACTCTCATACGAAATGGGTATGATTTCGACCTATTTAGTAGAGCATTCTCTTCGAGTGTTCAAACTTTGAAGTGGCTTCAGGTGCTCAAAACCACGGAAAACTATTTTCTTATATTCCAGATTCAAATTAAGTAGTTTCTAGATTTTTTCGAAGAATTCTTCAAATATTCTAATTTCTTTTCTAATTATTATAGATCAACTCAAACAATTCGACAAAAACTTCCCAAATTAAAATAAACCAACTGCCAGTATAAACGAAAATATTTAGCTTTTATTTAATTCTTTGATATCGTTTGCTGAAACTAAAACAGAAACTAAAAATACAAGAAAAGAACAAAAAATTCAAACACTTTGATTCACTGGGTAACAACCGCTAATACCGTTAGCAGCTGTCAGTGACACAAAATAAAACGAATACTCCAACAAAAACACAAACAAAGCACAACTGCATAAGCGAAATGAAGCCGGAAAATGAAAACAAATAACCAAAGAATGCAACAGACAAAATCCAAATTGCTCAATAAACAATTTTCATTCGAAATGAGGGAAAACGAGAGATGAAATTTCTAAATAACAAACAAAAGTTAAACTATGCGAAAGTGAAATAGAGGGGAGTTGCACATAAAAAATAAATAGTATTAAGGAAAACAAAACAAGAGCACTTGGCAATGGCAGTGCAAGCAAGCTAAATTAGAGCGCTGCTGGAAGACAGGAAATATGCTTTAGGTCAAATATCTGCAATGGCCAACCGCAAACGCCCTTCAAACGCCTGCTCATTTGTCTACGAGGACACCCATACATACTTACACATACAGCTGCACATAATCTACACACGCACACAGGCACATTAATTTCGCAGCAGCGAAGACACGGTGACAAAAGCAACGCAAAGGGGGAGAGGTGCCGGGCGGCAAATGAATTTGGTTAATGTGCACATTACTTGAGTTTATTAAAGGGCGTGTCCTGCTCGTGCACATTCTGTGTGAAATTTTTATGTGTCAACAGACAAAGCAAAAAACCAACACACCAACACACCAACAACAACAACAACCACGCACAAACAGAAAATTAAGCAAATGACACGGAGCAGCAGTGCAGAAGACAACAAAGGACAGCAACAATTACGCGCACACACACTCACAGAATATTCACATACACACTCTTGCATAATAAGGACATTAACAATAGCGAGCACATCATTGCCAATGTGACAGCGCCACAATTAAAGACTCGCACAAACAGTTACCTTGGGACACAGTCCGTTATTTTGGCCGAGCAGGACAATTGCGGTCAACCGCAAGAACTCAACAAATTAGAATTTCGATTAAATACACTATTCGGTTGGGCGCTGTCTCTGTGACCGTGTGTGTGTGGGTGCAGCGTAGCGTAAAAGGAGCGAGCAGTAAGCAACAAGCGCAAGAGGCAACATACACAAACAATGGCAAGCAAAGCAGATGACACGCAGTAAAGTCTGTGCTGATAAATAAAGGGTAGTGTTATGCTTTGCTGTAGTAAATTCTTACCACCGAAAGTGCAAATGTCGTTTCTGTGTTTCGCCAAATTACGAGTACTTGTATGTGCGACGAACATTTGTATTCAGCTAGATACATATGTACATACATACAATATATGCGAACAATATCACAAATATATTCAAATGTTCTATTGAGGTAAATCCTTTCGAGGAAGCTGTGGTGTACGCAGCAATTTTATAATTTTGATACGTTTATCTAGAGGCCTTAATCGTCGCAAGATGAGCTCGAAGTAATAAAAGTTATTCAATTTTTTAACCTCTAGCCAGTGCCGGATTAGCCACGTAGCAAGAGAAGCAAATGCTACGGGCTCACGCTCCAACTGACCGTAATTAAAAAAATATCAATTTATATGGAGCGTAAAATATCCTTGCATGCTTTAAACGCGAAGCTCTGAGGCTAAGCTTCCCTTCCACCTTCCACCTGAAAATCGAAAACTCGATTTCGTCACGTTAAATCGTAAAAATAAGTAGGCATTAGGCTTGGCGTTTTACGAACTTCTTAACTTGAATGTTCTAATGTTTAACTATAAATAACGGGTGATTTTTTTGAGGTTAGGATTTTCATGCATTAGTATTTGACAGATCACGTGGGATTTCAGACATGGTGTCAAAGAGAAAGATGCTCAGTATGCTTTGACATTTCATCATGAATAGACTTACTAACGAGCAACGCTTGCAAATCATTGAATTTTATTACCAAAATCAGTGTTCGGTTCGAAATGTGTTTCGCGCTTTACGTCCGATGAGCGATGAGGCTCATTTCTGGTTGAATGGCTACGTAAATAAGCAAAATTGCCGCATTTGGGGTGAAGAGCAACCAGAAGCCGTTCAAGAACTGCCCATGCATCCCGAAAAATGCACTGTTTGGTGTGGTTTGTACGCTGGTGGAATCATTGGACCGTATTTTTTCAAAGATGCTGTTGGACGCAACGTTACGGTGAATGGCGATCGCTATCGTTCGATGCTAACAAACTTTTTGTTGCCAAAAATGGAAGAACTGAACTTGGTTGACATGTGGTTTCAACAAGATGGCGCTACATGCCACACAGCTCGCGATTCTATGGCCATTTTGAGGGAAAACTTCGGACAACAATTCATCTCAAGAAATGGACCCGTAAGTTGGCCACCAAGATCATGCGATTTAACGCCTTTAGACTATTTTTTGTGGGGCTACGTCAAGTCTAAAGTCTACAGAAATAAGCCAGCAACTATTCCAGCTTTGGAAGACAACATTTCCGAAGAAATTCGGGCTATTCCGGCCGAAATGCTCGAAAAAGTTGCCCAAAATTGGACTTTCCGAATGGACCACCTAAGACGCAGCCGCGGTCAACATTTAAATGAAATTATCTTCAAAAAGTAAATGTCATGAACCAATCTAACGTTTCAAATAAAGAACCGATGAGATTTTGCAAATTTTATGCGTTTTTTTTTTAAAAAAAGTTATCAAGCTCTTAAAAAATCACCCTATATTATAATCGATATATTTAGACTAGCATCTAAACTAGGTACATTTCTACTTATCCATTAATTATTATATCAAAATAAAGTTAAATTTCTGTCGAACAAAGCTATTGTGAATTTTTATTAATTAAATAAATATTTTCATAAAATAAAATCATTATCGAATATCTCTAGAATTTGTATGCTTCATGGCCGTCAAAAGAAAATAAGTATTATTATTAAATTTTTATAATATTTTTATTGAAAATAATTGTTTAACTATATTATTGTGACCTTCCATATCATAACAAAAAAACATTATTTTATATCATAAAACACAGTAATTAAAATATTCTATCTAGTTATTTCTTTTTCCAAGCGGACGCTGACCTCTTAACAGGGCAATAATTTTTTGCTCAGTCCAGCCTTAAGAGCAAGGTGTTTCGGAGTCTCAAGTCATGTTCTGCCATCTGGACCAGTGGAAGGATTTGTTAAGTTCTTGGACATTGAAGGTCATACTGCTGAAGAACTCGCTCAAAGTTTATTAGATTTCTTGAGTGATAGTGGCATTAATATCAAAGATTGTCGTGGGCAAAGCTATTATAATGCCAGCAATATGAGTGGGAAAAACATCGGCTTACAAGCCCGAATTAAGAAAATAAATATGTATGCGGAATACAATCCCTGTCTTGCACATTCATTAAATTTGGTTCCTAAGTGCGCTGCAGACTGCTGTGCAGAAGCATTACTTTTCTTTGATTTCTTTGAAAACCTATATACATTTTTTTCTGCTTCTACCTATCGATGCGGTCATCTTACGGACGCACTTATAGATTCTACTTCAAAAATTCTGATTTGGAACGGTTATCGGACACTAGGTGGTCAGCCTGAGCTGATGCTACGAAGGCACTTTTATGTGGTTTTATCACTATTAAGCAAGTATTGGAAGACATTTTCAATAATGTGGATCAAAAAGCGGAGTGCCGTAAAAAAACTTACGGACTACTTTCAACGATGAATAAGTTAGAAACGGCAATAATGACAATTACATGGAACGAAGTCCTAGAACGCTTGCACGTGTCGTGGGAGGGACAAGACATTTAAGTCTCCTCTATTGCGCGGACTGACGGTCAGTTTGGTCATTATGAACGCCGACGCTTCGTTGACAGCTTTCCATTTATCAGTCGGCTGACACATGAGTGTCGTTAAATTATCGACAGTAAAACTACCGAGTATGGTTTTTAGCTTTCCCCTTACATATATTCGAAAATCGAGGCAATAAAATAATACATGTTCAGAGTCTTCTATATACTCGGTACACGTGGACAAGTTCAGACTAATGTCTTTATGGAATCTGAAGAGGTAGCTTCAAAAGCATACATGTCTACTAAGTACTTAGGTCCCTATGTCGTCTGTCTATCCACGAGTGGATGTTCGGTATAAATCGATGGGTCCAGCGCCCTTTGGATGAGGAATTCCACCGCTTCTGTTACATTTTAGTGCTCTTGTCTCCCTCCTCTGTCCTTGCCGATACTGTTTTAGGTGTTGATAATTGATATAAAGCTGATTTGAGACTGAGATTGTTTTTAGTGACCCAAAAAGTAAAAATGAGAGCTATAAAATTAGAATTTAGATTTTAATACTAAAGTTGTTACCCAATGCTTATTCATTACTTCCATATCCTGAGTGCAATTTCCGGTCAGATCGCTTTTAACCTTGCTTCCTATCACATTGAAAGACGTTAATAATGTAACGTTAAGTTAGGTTAGGAAAGATTAGGAGACCGATCATAAGAGTGGCATCACTTAGACAGCTTAAAGCATCGGTTCATTGCGATACCTTTAGATTCATAAAAACTGGAGCAATGGACTCTTAAAGACCGAAAAAGCGCTTTCATCAAACATTTGTAGAGACTGCTGATATCTTTTTTGGATATGTCTTTTGGTTCTCTGAAGGTAACATAACCGACGTGTTTCAGCCGCAGTCTTACAAAGGTTAGACAATTGAAAAAGAAAGCTCCTCAATGCCTTCATCTCACACTTCTCCACACAACTTTGAGAATTAGCGTCCGGCAAGATTTCAAGTCCTACCGTTGTCCAGTTAGTACTCCTACAATTACGTAAAGTTAAACTTTATTCTGAGCTAGTCGTTTAGCAGATCTCTTGCATTCTACTCTAGATCAGAAGGATCTCGTAATCGCACAGGACTACGACCAGCATCTGGTAGGTGCAGATAAAGTCCATAGGTCCAATGCTAGAATGCAAGACGCCAATGTAGAACCAACTTGGTATCATTCTGATATGAGCGGGGCTAGGGTGTCATCTCTGGCTATCCAAACGATTTTGATGCTGGGGTAGCTTGATGATACTTTTAGTAAGGATAGACACTCCTTGACCGTCTGTGATCGCACCGTTAGTGAGATCAGCGCTAGAATTGCCTGTGCAATGTCGGAGTGAATGCTCACCTTCCTAAAAGCGGCTGCATATCGTAATAGTACGTCTACCGCCATCTTGATAGTGGTAAATAAGTAGTGGTCTGCAATGTACACCGATGCTATGTCTAGAAAGGTATTTGGCAGTGGGGTATCAGACTGGTAATATTTTTCTAATGACAACAGACTTGAATCCCTAATCCTGTTGCTTGGGTGGCAAGGAAAGTTACGTGATTGTTCAGAAAAGGTCACATGAAACTACTCTCAACTACATATTGAACGGAATCCCACGCTTCTACAGTATTTTTTTCTTATCAAAGAAAAAACACACAGACGTTGGCCGAATAAGGCAAGAGCAAATCTTGTCAATAATAGTTATACCGACGCTTAATTTTACGTACACACATACCTAATAAAAGTTTACTGGAACTGCACTAATGACAATAACAAAAGGCTATTTTACCTTTATTGTTTCATATCCGATGCGTAATTGAAATAACGAGATTCTCTGCTTGTTTCGTTTTCATTTATCTTTTTGGCTACTGAAATATAATATATGGAAAGAGCGAAATTTAAGATTTCTAGTGTCACAAAATTATTTACTAACAAGTAAGGAAGGGCTAAGTTTGGGTGCAACCGAACAATTTATATTCTTAGAACTTGCAAGAATTACAGCAAGAGAAATACTTTATTGTGTAAAACAATCATATAGAGTAAAGTCGGACGGATATTCGAAAACTCTTTCCGCCCAATTGTATCTATTTTAGGCACAATATTTTCATTGGGATATGGATATTAGGCGTTATGAGTGCTTCAACCCGCAGCTTAAAATATGCATCAATAAATTCTTTCATTTCCTTGATATTTGGTATAATCGCATTCGAGACCATCTTTAAGTACTAAGTTTATATTATGAGTTGTCGTAAGAAAATAATAAATAAACGGGCTTGTGTTATAAGACTATCGGATTGTGAAGTATTATGCAGACAATTTGTTTCCTTCTTTGGAATATACTTTTCTGCAATTTCTAATGACGTGATTTCATACCAGAAAATATATGTAAATAACCGTTTACCACTTCCGGAACATTGTTGGTATTTCCAGCTGTGCTAAGCCACTTGAAACTGAGAATACCGCACTTACCATTGGCAAGTACGCCAAAACGGAAATGCGTTTACGCTACACATACACAAACGTGCGTATGTACTATAAAAGCGGGCAGTCGGCCACACGCACGAAAGCACGCAAGAGCGCAAACGTCAAGCGTGTGAACTTTGAGCGACTTCAAGCAATAATTCAACGTCAAGTGACAAAGGAGGAGATATGAGCAAATAATATTACGGCCGAGTGTTGCCTTGTCTGTATATTTTACGGTTTTTAATCACTTTTTTCATGCCTTCTTGTTTTTGTTGGTTTTTCACTCGCACTATGATTAACCAGCAGGAGGAGAAAAGCACAAGGTAATCGTTATAAAAGTGACCGCAATGCAAAGACACACGCAGGCTCGCAATTTAAATATGAGACACGCATGCGGACATAGCTGCGTATCAAGACCCCAAGAATATGCGTTTGTACAGCTGTATTTAATTTAATGTTTACCGTTATTTCACTCATATGACCCTCATATGTTTGCCATAAGTGTCCGCTTTTAATCAAAAAATGCGGCAAATGCAGCGATGATTTATTTGCGTTTGCTGTATTTTTTTCCTTTTGACAATATATTCACGGTCTAACCACACGCATGCTTTCCCCGTTAGCCCTTACGGTTTCAACTCTTTTAATGCGCAGCGCCTCTTGTATTGAGTGTTGAATGTAGTCATCTGTATGTTGTTTAACTTCTGGGTTTATAGTTTTATTTGCATTTGATTTTTTTGTTCCTGCTTCGGTTATTCTGCGGTTATATCTTCGCGACATCTTGATATATTGTACATACATATAATATACTAATATAGAAAGATATACTCGTATAATTGTATACATCAAAGAAAGAAAAGAGTCAAATTCCGTATGTCTGACTATCCGGCACTTCCAGCGGGCTGTATGTTTACATTCAGTAAATTTTATTTTTCCATCCTTCATTCTTTTTTCAACTTTAAACTTCTTTTATAAGACATCAAGTGTCAGTTCCTAGTTATCCATTATTACTTTGTATTTCCACATCGTTACAATAGACCAGGTCGCATTGCATAGCTCAATATTTATTGCTCTGTTTTTACTTTATTTAAGATTCAGGAATTTTTATTTATTATTTTAAATCTTAGTTTGACACTAAGTCATGATTGTTTCTTCGCAGTTCTTACTTCTTAATGTAATTTACAGTTACCCATTTCAATAGTTCCTCTAGATTATCAGAACTCCACTATCTTCTTTGAATATTTTATTCCCAGGTTTCAGCTTTCATATGGTTTAATTCTTGCTAGCCAACAGTTCCATGATTACCCTCAGTAGATCTCAGTAGTGAGGTTGCTATATTAGTTCTACCGAATTTATTATCAGCTGTCTATTTGGCCTTTCTATCTAATTTTTCAGTCCTTAGTCTTTAATTATTTCTCTTTTGGCAGCAATTATGCATATTAGTGCACATAACTACCTTAAAAAATAAACGAATAACATAAAAGAACCCATTACTTTGGTGCTAAGGAATTTCTGCGATTTCATAAGCCGAAACAATTTTTTAAAATGCTCTATAAAAGACATTCTGTATCAATAAGTACTTCTATGTTTGGGTACATTACAATCGTCAAATGTTAATGTGAAAATAATGTAAATAACCACACTAATAGGCAATAGCATTTCACATTATCGATAACTTTCAAATGACCTCCATATGAACTTAGTGAGCATACGATATTGAAAATAGCAACAACGACAAATGGTTTTGGTATTTTAGAGCGGCTTGATTGCTAAACGAAGCCATTAACATTTGCATATTTTTATACAGTTTTCCAATCAGCAATATCATTTCGAACTGCCCACTAGCGGTGCATTCAATTAGCTTCGAAGTTTAATAGGTCGTTAGTTTCTAACTTAAAAAAGGGGCGTAAGTAAAGCTTGATTTTGGTTGGGGGTTCATGGGAAATTATTTTAAACAGTTGTGGTTATTTTAAGTAGCACAGTCAAGGTTATTGACGACAGTTGCAGTAGCGTTTGTTGGAGGCATAATAGCCCTCTGGAGAGTTCTTGGTTCATGTCGCTGGAACAATGGAGCAAATATAAAGATTATCTTGCTAGGAGAATAGTGCTTTACAGGCAACTTTTAACCATATTGATCCAACAGCTACTTAGAAGCGCAAAAAAAAACTGCAACCAATAAACTGAGCCAATCTTATAAGTATACGAATGTGGTTGGAAAAAACCTAAACACCATTTGTGTTTGGTAAAAAATTACATGAATTTAAGAAGTAGATTTCAGAGGCAGACTTTTTGTAAGCATTATACAAGTAATCCTCGGTCAATCAAAATTTTTTTGTTAACAAAATACATCAGAAAACCAAAGATCAGGCTTTACATACTTACTCTTGTCTACACGGGGTAGATCTGCCGACAACGCATAAGCCATTTCGATATTGCAAACAACTGCGGAGAACTAGTACATGATATTTAACCCCAAATCCTACTAACACAGAAACAAAAGGTTGTTACTTATAAATATCATGGACCTAGCCAATTCTCGTTCGATTATCTATCACTAGAAAATTTAGAGTTTATAGATTTTATCGATTTATGTATAGTATATGCAAAACACATTCGGAGATAGTTCAAATCTTTGATTACATAAAGACACTGCAATAACAGGCAAACTAATATGACCACATCGACTCAGCTCGTCATCCTAATCATAAGTATATATACAATATATATATTGTATAGCGTCTTCAATGTTTCTTTCTAGGTATTACAAACTTGGTCGCAAACATAATCCGTGTCCAGGGTATAAAAAAGAACTAAAAAAAACTTAGAAATTCTTCTGTACTCAGCGAGAAAATTACCATGAGGAACTATCCATCTTCGGAAAGTGGAAATAGTCACATTTGTTCAATTGACGGACTACTTGCGAAATAACGAGCATTAACGTTGTTCAACAAGTTGTTCGATTAAGTAAAATTTCATAGTAAATCTTTCATTACTAAGATTTCATAGCGCTACTAAGTCAACTCATTTTCATTTACGTAGCGGGTCCCAAACCCAGCGCACAACCTTGAGAAGGAGAGGGTTTATGTTTGCCTTCTCACTTTAGCTCGCCTTCAAACGGATATTTTTTTGCTAAGCGTTGTCTACGCTAGTAAGCAACAACAGCAACAACTAAGTCCATTCTTGACGCTACCCTGTCCGCCATCAAACCGCAGCAGACATATGGAAGATATTTGAGCCACTGGAACAGTAAACTTTTTTAGGGATGCTTTCCAGCTCAGTGAAGATTATTGACAAGATATTTTATCTCTACAAATTTATGTTTAGGATATTTTTTAAAATGTTTGCACTACGGATTCTAACTTCTTTTAGAGACTCAGTGGCTTCGTTGTCCATTAACATGACATTGGTTAAGGAATACTTAATCCTAACATCAGTTGCAACAAAATACTTCGCAACTACAAATATAAGGAAGTCTGGTCACAGAATAGATGGAATTTATAAAGACGGTGAACTTGCACTGAAAGAAAATTTCATAATTAACATACTGTTCTTTGTCGTCTTGCGGTTAAATAGTGGAGAATTAGAGCTAGTGTATACCTGGCGACCGCTGTAATAATGACAATAGATCCGCTTTTGCAGAGGCAACTGTAGTCATGGCTAATCGCAAGAGGCTTGCACCTTACCCTCAACAATATTCATATTTCCCTGACTGCAGAGGTTGAGACCGCCTACTATCCAATCGACACTCATATAGGAAGACTAGAGACCAGATACCGATTACTCACGTTGTAAAGAATGAATTCATTTCAGCCTTCAAGGTTTCCTGTCTTTGCCAGATTAGTATTAAGGTATCATGGCTCTACAACCCTCAGTCAGTTGATCTACCTATAATCAGAATCAATTGTTTTAACAGATTTGTGGTATGCTCCAGACGATTTATAAATACGCGAGAGGTGAGAATCTTTCACATTTTTCGGAATCACAAAGAATTCATCTGTATTTAAACCATGTGACTTTATGGATTAACGATCACGTTTCATAATTTGACATAATATTTCCTACAAATTGATTAGTCGATGTCACAAATACCTGAGGATTTTCCCGCAAATAAGATCCTCTCGATAATACTAAAATTTTTAGTATCAATAACAACAGCGAAAGATCTCAACTCCATAGAGACGCAAAAATGTCAACAGTTGTGTGAGCGTATTGCAATGACAATTCAACGGAATGTAAGAGGTACCACCAACCACACTAAGGCAAAAGTGATAAAAGCCAATGTTTGGTTGAAGATTAGATATGTCATGCGAGTCTTTGGATTGAAGCATTCGAACTGCCGAACGCACGACTGGCCATTTAGGAAAGGAAGAATAATGGAATTTTCGCAGCAATAATCCCCAGCACAGCGTCGGCGGAGAATGCCATCGATATGCAACAACCACCATTAGCCACATTGCAACGTTCATAATTCGCAATTGAATTTGTCGCATTGTTGCACACGCATACCCGGTGACATATCTCGGCCCATGTACCGCTATGCCAATGCAACTGATTGCTCATATGCCGGGCGTGTGGCGGAGATAGTGCAAGTGCGAGTAGCATCCAGCTGCCGCTAGTAGATTATGGAAAAACGCAGACACGCATTCCTTTTGTAGCAGCGCCATTTGTAAATGCAAAATCGTGCCGCGTCCACATACACACGTATGCATATACCTCATTCACAAGTGTGCATGAGAACGTTTGCTCCGAATGTTACGTATACGCCAAGTACACGCGTATAACAAGCGGCAATGAACCGAAAAACAAATGCAGCCAATATTCAAATTGACTTATTGTGTAGTTGTTGTTGATGTTGTTCGAATGACTGAAGTATGCAACTGCAATAGCAGCTGTGGATGCCAATATACCCAGCCAAGTGCAGGCGCACACACACACACCCATATGCTCGCACCTACCTACCGACTGGTACAGTGCCGCTTTGTCTTTCATAACAACTCATTTTCTTGTATGTTTATTTGCTTGCCAGTTGCATGCCTTTCCGCGTACCCGCCTGCCCATCCGCGTGCCTGCATTCCTGGTAAGTGCGTTGTTTTATATTATGTATTTTTGCATATTTTTCATCACCAGTTTCCTTTGTTTGTACACTGCCGTCGAAATTCACACACTGACACACACACGCATATATGCGCGATTGTAGTGCTCGTGCATTGCACTTTTTATTGCCTCATAAAACTTTCAGATGCAATTTTCTTATATCAATTTGAATGAATTTATTAGTTCGACAAAGTGTCTGTGACGATTGGCTCTGCTCCGACACAAACACCAGCCGGCTGTATACCATATATTTGCCTTCATATCGCACCGTTGTCTATTAGATATGGTACGCTGTTAGGGATATACTGCTATAGCTGCCTTGTGCCGACGATAAATTGTAACACACAAATTTGTGGCCGGAAATGAGCATAATTTCGATAGCAGCAAAGGCACGCAACTTGTTTTCTCTATGTAAATAAACAAACACACTTTGAGGACACGAAGTTGAAGAGAAAAGAGAAGGCATTGGTCGAATTCTGGCAGCAGCAACAAGTAGAGCTTTTAAAATTCATGTTAAATAAACACAACTAATAAAAACTACAGTTAATCAAGAGAAATTTTGAACTCAATGTCAACTTTGTAGCATAGCTACCGGAGCTACACTTAAGTGCTGAAGAGGTAGTACATATTATTTATTAAACAAAAAAAATATCGAAAAGGATTTCAAATTTTTTTATTAAGTGAAAATCGTTCAAATAAATTTAAAAAAAAATATTATTTTCGGAATAGTTTCGAATACTATGAAAATGCTTTCTAAAATTCTGTGGTGTGATTCGCTATAACAAGGAAAAAATATCCTATATATTTTAGCTTAGAATTAAAAATATGTATTATTTTTATTAAGGAAGCTTAGCTCTTCGGGAGTAAGCTCAAAGGAAGATTGGTCAAAATTTTAATTATTTTTGGATAAAAAGTGTTTTGTTTCATATTTCGATTCCAAGGCTTTTGATCGGATGGTATCTGGGGCTTGAACAGGTTTAATCAGATTTTGACACTGGCAAAGATGTACCACGATAAATTAATTCGCACTAGATTTTCACGTTTTTTACCGGAATTCTCAGACTTTGTTATTTCCCTCAGCAATAAAAATGTGCTGAGGTTATTTTAATTCCTAAACCTGGAAGACCTGAACATCTAGTTAATTCTCATCGACTACTATCTACTGGTAATTATTTCAAAAGTATTCGTAGGAATATTTTTACACAGACTTTTTCTGTATTGGAAGACAAACAGCTTATTCCGAATCATCAGTTTGGCTTCAGAACACTTTATAAGTGCTGCTAAATACTGCTCTCGTGTGTTCTTTATGTTTGCAAAGATGCCAAATATCTCCCTTCCGCCATTTTCTCTTTTGAATTTCGCGGCTATGTATAAAGCGCTACAGAGCTCTTATCTGGCAATACTATACATCTTGAAAGGTCTTGATATAACCTACAAAACGACGCTATGCATGATTAGTTTGAATATTGCGTCCAACAGTTATAGACGTGTAAACATGTACTTCACTAATGCCGAAATTCGCGCCTTTTTAAAGTTTTCCTTCGTTAAAGGCAAATCCTGTAAAGAAACGTTCCGTGGGATTAATGGTGTTTCGGGGGATTGTACTCTATCACTTCGAACTGCGGAGAAATGGTTTCGGCGATTCAGAGCGGGTGAAAACGACACTATGGATAAGCCAGCCTGCGGAAGACCTATGACGACGAATACCGATCAAATCATGGAAAACGTCGAGTTAGACCGGCATGTGACATCTCGTGACATCGCCCAGAAGATGGAAGTTAGTCACCAAACCATATTAAAACACCTACAGAAGGCTTGATACACAAAAAGGCTTGCCGCATGATATGACGCAAAAAAAAACCAAATCAACGCCTGCGATATGCTGCTGAAACGGAACGAACTCGACCCATTTTTGAAACGGATGGTGACGAAAAATGGATCACATACGACAATATCAAGCGAAAACGGTCGTGGTTGAAGGCCGGTGAATCGTCCCAAACAGTGGGCAAGCCGGGACTGAAATACTTATTCAGACATTGTAGCTTTGGGATAAACGATAATCTATGCAGAATTTTGGAGATATCTTGTCGAATAAAATACTTGTTCATACAAGAATTTCATATTGGTCGTTCAGTTTGTATGACAGCTACATATATACCATCGACGGTTCCAACAAATGAGCAGCTTCTTGGAGAGAAAAAGAAACGATTGCAAAATTTCAGATCGATATCTAAGAAACTGTGGGACTAGTTTGAATGTGTAGAAACGAACATTCATACCGTTTTCATGGTTTAAAATTTTTTTTTATTATTTATATGTAAAAGCAGTCTTTGCGAAACCCATCCCTTTTACTAGACAAAATGCCATTATCCGTTGCTGCGGTATTGCAAGACAAGCTTACATAGTTTTAGCAGTAGCTTTCCCATCAGTTGATATTTCAATTAAATTTAATCGCACTCTTTCTCTCCCTCTAATGCCAAGCCTAAACATGCAAAGCCATGGCTAATCTTCACAAGCAAGTTAATAATTGCATACAATCGAATTGATCGTGTAATCGACATTTTGACAGCTGTAATTTGCGCTACGTGTTGCGCTGTCAAAATTTTAACAACTCACATACATGCAGATACATATGTATGTAAGCACATCCCGCATCACATCGTTTAAGCTTTTGGATGCAACATGTTTCACTGCTAATTCCAGGAAAATGAAATAACGTAATACGCAATGGTGGTAAGGGAAATATGGTTTATACTCTTTGTGATGGTCGGAAGAGTTTCTGCTGTAGAATGGTAGCAATTTTCGTACCAAATGATTTTAGGGAATACTCAATACACTTCAATAAAGGTATTTTAGAAAAAAATATTTCTTAGACAGTTAAACATTATATTTTCAGTTGAACAGCTTATCCTATCAAGAGCTTACACCAACAAAACAACTATTAGTGGAGCGAGTGCAACAAGTTCAACAAGTAATTACTCACATAACTCACACTTTCAACCAAACTGCTAATTCAATAAACTCTTCTCCGCCTCGAAGTGCACTCGAATTCATATGAAAAATAAACACGCATAATTTATTAAAAGGCAAATAAATCAATTAATGTCAAACAACCTATTAACATACACATACAAGCAAAAACAACATCAACGTAAAAGCAAATAAATAGAAAAGCTTCATGTAAGCGTTTGAAAATTCTACGGCAGTGCGGTAGAAATACTTTCTGGGGAGTGACCGAGAGCTGACAGCCGTAAACTGTGATAAATATAATTAATTAAGTGCCTCCACCGGCAGCCGTAGATGGAAGAAAACAATCAAAAGGCGCAGGAAATATTTGCCAAAAGAATGAAGCACGAAATTCCAGCACAAGCAAGGCAAACATTTTATTACAACAACAAAAATAACAAAAAGTACCAAGCGAACTTATATATGCCACAACAAATGCGAAGCATAGTACTACAAATCAATATAAGCGAAAATGGAAAAATACAACAAAATGAAAGAAACATGTAAAACATGATACCAACAACAACATAGAAGAAGAACAGCAATAAAACAAAGGAAAATTCGTTGAAAAAAATCTTAAAGACAAACGATGTTAGGAATTCGAGAAAAACATGCCCTCAACGGTGGCACTGAACAATAAGCACAACAACAATAACAAGACAGAGCAGAAAAGTCCAATCAATTATACGCTCAATTAATTGCACCGAAATATGGGGAGCACAAGCAATAGCTAAACAGCGTCACTACCTTGGCTTATATGCTTTCTTCGGCGGCGCAGCGCTTGGCGGCATGTTTCGCTGTCAATTCGCTCTATTTGACGGCAGGCAAACAGACACGCTGCTAACTTGCTAAATGTTTCAAATTTGTTATTGTTGATGTTTCTCGCACAAGTTATGGCGCTGTCTGCATGCCGGTGTTGTTTGCCTTATGCCGGCAATGGCAATGCGCCGGCGAAATTATTTCTTCGGTTCTGTTTGAAAATATGCGTTGCTGCTTCTTTCTTTGTTTTTAGTTAAGGAAAAATTGCGCTCACGTAGAACATGGATAATTATGTTGGACACAGCGTGAATTTGAGGTAACAAGTTTTAAGAAACAAACTTTTCAAAGTACAATATTTTATTTTTAGAAATTCATTGCGAGCGTGTGTCACTTTTGTATGTCTTTTTGGGCAAAATTTGTGTGATATACAGTTGAAATGTAATTGGCAACTGGTCAGCATGAAGTTGGAATTCAATGAAATTCTCAGCATTTAAACACAGAAATGGAACACTTTAATTCGGTTGAACGTTCTTGAGAAATTTTTTCCAATAAATTATACTAAGAACTGATCGATACACAAATAACAACACTGTAGATTGTAAATTTGTAGATTATCACGGTACCATTAAAATTCGTGGCAATAAGACCATATCTAACGGGTGATCCAAGGAAAGGTACTTTTTAGCCTGTTTTTGAAAGATCACGCATGAGTCGCGTCAAGCAGTCATATTACTCTTATTCAGTATTATTTAGCATTTTTTCATAGAAAGACTTACGCCTGAACAATGTTTACAAATCTTTCAACTTCATTAAGAAAAATCACATTTTGTATAGAATGTGTTTCGCGCGCTTCGCTCAACTTATGGTCAACATAATTGGTCTACTGAGCGTTCTATTCGCAATACCATCAACCATCTTGAGACCCAGCATTCACTGTTGGACGATATTCGTGCGATTAGACCACGTCCATCACACAGTGAAAGAAATAGAGCAGCCGTAGCTGAGAGTGTAAACGAAGACCGTGGCGGCGCCGTTTGCTCACACTGACGTATGAAATGACTTGGCACGTTTCGTCGAGATCTTAAATTGAAAGCGTATAAAATACAGCTTGTGCCAGAACTGGAGCCACTTGACCTTCCCAAGCGACATTGCTTCGCACTTGCGCTCTTGAAAGGAGAATCTGACATTTTCGATCTAACCTGTGTTCAACGATGAGGCCTACTTCTGGCTCAATGGGTATGTGAACAAGTAAAATTGCCTCATTTGGAACGAAGAACAACCTGAAAACTCCACAGCTGTAATTTCGTCCAAACAAAAACAATGTTTCGGTGTGGTTCCTGACCCGGTGGATACATCGGTTTGGTTTCAACAATACGGCGCCACTTTCCTCATATAACATCAAGCAATTTATTGAGAGAACACTTCGGTAAGCAGATAGTTTCAGGTTTAAGGCCGGCCGATTGGCCACGGAGATCACGTGATATCACACCCTTAGACTTTTACCTGTGAGAATCTTCTTCTTCTTTACTGGCGTAAACACCGCTAACGCGATTATAGCCGAGTTAACAACCGCGCGCCAGTAATTTCTTCTTTTCGCTACGTGGCGCCAATTGGATATCCCAAGCGAAGCCAGGTCCTTTTCCACTTGGTTCAGTGGAGGTCTTCCTCTTCCTCTGCTTCCCTCGGCAGATACTGCGAATATTTTCAGAGCTGGAGTGTTTTCGTCCATTCGGTCAACATGACCTAGCCAGCGTAGCCGCAGCCTTTTAATTCGCTGAACTATGTCAATGACGTCGTATATCTCATACAACTCATCGTTTCATCGAATGCGATATTCGCCGTGGTGAACGAGCAAAATACCATAAATAACCTTTCTCTCGAAAACTCGCAACCTCGACTCATCAGTTATTGTCATCGTCCTAGTCTCTGCACCATATAACAGGACGGGGATTATGAGTTACTTGCAGAATTTGGTGTTTGTTCGTGGAGAGAGGACTTTACTTCTCAATTGTCGATTCAGTCCGAAGTAGTACCTGCTAGCAAGAGTTATTCTGCGTTGGATGTCAAGGCTGACGTTGTTGTTAGTGTTTATACTGGTTCCAAGATAGACGCAATTATCTACGACTCCAAAGTTATGACAGTCAATTGACTGTGACGTGAGAGCCAACATATAGTCTTCATTTTTTCTTTAAAAAAGTAGAGAACCTATTGGATCACCCCTAATAATTTCTGCTTTAAAGTTATTTTCACTGATTTTTATGATGACCAAACGTGTAATTGAAGCAGTCATCAGAATGTCTGTTTTACACCACACTTAATCTTATCGGTGAGAGTAGTGCGGGGGTTAACTGGTAAGTTCCATCGAAAACCAGAAGACAGTAACAAGACAGCACCATCGAAAAATTTAATTAATTATTAAATAGCATCAGATACTGTAGGGAAGAGGTCTCTTTGAAGCGTTTGTTAATAAGTGTAAGCCAAGCTTCCACAAGCGGTCAAAATAAAAATACGAATTCGACTCCTCTGATTGCATAGTTAAATGCAATGGAAAATATTTACTACTGACACTCTCTTTACGGGGCACTCTCTTTTAAAATCACAAAAACAATCTGTTACTTCAGCCTTTTCAAAACTTCTTTTGTTACAATCTTTAATTTGCTGCCACGCACATTCCTTCGGCGATTCGCTATTTTGTTTCACGTCAAATATATTAACTAAAATGTCTGCTCTCCTTGCTACTGCCACTACTGTGGCAAATAATTTGAAGGTCACAACCGCCAAACATTTAAAGCAGCAAACGAATTAAATGCAATTGACAGTTGCAATTTCAAGCCAACTGTCAAGCAGTGAAAATCCCCGAATGTCACAGTGGTTGCAGTGCACCACGCATCGCTGATTGTTTCGCTTCCAGAACAAACCAACGCATCGAATATCAGCGCAAAGAAAAGCAAAAAAAAAAACAATAACAAAGTGAAGCCGTAAAGCTAGAAAATGCATGGAGAAGCTCGAGACCACAGCTCGATTGCCGAAAACCCAAAGCGAAAAATCTCCATTGTCAAGCATGGCAAGGATTGCGTATCAAACGATATTTAAAGAATATCCTCAAAAATCTAAATCCGCACTAAGGCAGCCACAAGTGTATTCAGAAAATAAATCGCGAAAAAATTCGCTGCTTTTTCTTCTATTCCGGCCGCTTCTTCCTCTATTGCTGTACGCATTGCGATGTCTGCACTTATCTTGTTGTTGCTTGTTCCGCAAGTCTTTCGATAGAGTGTACTTCGAAATCGTGTATGCGCCGCATTGCTCGCCGCTTGACGCGCGGAAATCGCTGCCATTAAGGCGTGTGTGCAGCTTGCTTCGGCGACGCGGCTATTCGGCGATTGGATCTTAAGCAGCTTTACGCATTTGCACGCTTTTCAAGCGCATACCACTTTGCAACATTTCAACTGTGGATTACCCACATACTCACGCACTCAGGAACAGTTATGTACGGAGTGCTAGTCCGCCTAGGATTGTTGTGCCCCTCTCTCCTTCTTCCGCTTAGTTAATATGACATACTGTGTTGCAACATCGAAAAGCGGCGAGTTCAAAAATGCGGCGATAGTTGCACGTAGCTATTGGCTCAACATTTTCAAGTGTCTGAATAGATCTAAGCCGTACTAGAGATGTCTAGCGGAATGTTGTGTGCATCTTAGGTGCTGTTTATCGAATTTTTCACTCCCGTTTTGTTGTTGTTGATTGGCATTTTTGCGTTTCCGCATATTTTTGCTTGATTCTCAGACCCGCATTGGAATTTTCTGTGAAGCAAAAGTTTAAGTTTTTCCCACTTCCCTTACTGTTTTGAGCACATCCACAAATTACCCTCAAACATGAATTGATTTTGTCGTACTTACCAATTTATTCATGATTCTGGACTCTATAAGCGCTTATTAATCCTTCGATGCAAAACTAGGCTGTACTCATTTAACTTTCCATGATAGGCAACACCTATCCAAACTAATTAAAAAACTAATCGTACTCGTCATCGACCGAAAGTGGCATACAAAGAGCTTTCCAAAGTAAACAGGACTTAAAAAAAAAAAAAACAAAAAAAACAGAACAATGGATTTTTCGGCAAAATCAATTTATTTTATTCAAAATTGTCTCCTTCTGTTTCAATACAGCTTTCTGCACGGTCCAAAGTATGTCGAACGAGTGTTTTAGCTCATTGGCCGGTATGGCCGCTAGTCAGCCGGTGCAAGCCTTTTGAATGGCCTCTACGTCTGCAAAACGCTTTCCTTTATCAGGTGAATACGGTGAGTGGTTAATAGTTAAAATGTGATTTTTGGCCAAATAAACCTCTTTTATGATGTCCTTCGAATGTTGGATTCTGAGATTTTTGGTCGTCAGTCAATTTGTGCGGAACAAACAGTGCACACATCTTTCGTAAGCTCAAATGTTCGGTCAAAATACGATAAGTCGATGTTTTGGGGGTGTTCAATCCAATTTCCATGAATTTTAATGATGATTTGGGCTGATTTTTGATGAATTCACGCACAGTTTCAATGGAATTTCCGGTGATCACGGATTTTGATTGGCCCACAAGTTGATCGTCATTTATGTCTTCACGACCACTTTGAAACCGTTGAAACGACTCGTGCACTCTGCTACGGGATAGGCAATCATCGCCATAAACCTGTTTTATCAATAGAAATGTTTCGGTAAAAGTTTTATCAATTTCAAAACAAAATTTAATGTTGGCTCTTTGCTCGAAGCTCATTTTCGCACCGATAACACAAACATACTGACACTTAAAACGCAATAACTTCACTACCAATCAATGAAATGTCATGAAATTCTCACCGGACAATCAATAAAAATAGCAGATTCTAACGCATCAGTCCGAATATAGATGCCGCTACCAGGGGCGCTAGATTCAAAAAGTGTTTACTTTGAAACGCACCTTGTATAAATAACATGTTGGTTGGCGAGTTTTCTCTAACATAGTGAAATCCCCTAAACAATACTCGAAGTAGCAAAAATTGTATTTCAGAGATTCCATCTTTCACATCCTTTTCGTTGACTTTTAGCTTACTTAGGTAACGTTTGCTTCACAAGAAAAGATTTCAGTATGTAAAATGAATACGAAGTCCATTTTTTCTGATATCAGCTAGATCGACTAGAGATTGAAAGACTAATTTATAAAAAATATGTCAGAAAAATATCTACCAACATTTCAAACTTATCATTTATATGTTGGGTCATTTATGTATCAGATGTTATGTTAGTTTAGAAAAGGATATATTTATACCCTGAACAGTGTATATTAAGTTTGAAACGAAGTTTGTAACACCCAGAAGAACAGTCGGTGACCCTATAAAGTACATACATATATGTATAAATGATCAGTATGTTGAGCTGAGTCGATTTAACCATGTTCGTCCGTCTGTCTGTATATATACGAACTAGTCCCTCAGTTTTTAAGATATCCTTTTGAAATTTTGCAAACATAATTTTCTCTTCAAGAAGCTGCTCATTTATCGGAACGGCCGATATCGGACCACTATAACATATAGCTGCCATATAAACTGAACGATCGGAATCAAGTTCTTATATGGAAAACTTTCACATTTGACAAGATATATTCACGAAATTTGGTATAGATTATTTTTTAAGGCAACAATGTAATCTCTAAAAAACTTGTTCAGAACGGGTTACTATAGCATATAGCTTCCATACAAACTGGACACATAGTTACTAACAGAAATGCACCTGTGAAGGATATTTATCTTCGGTGCAACCGAAGTTAACGTTTTTTCTTGTTTTTATTGGATTGTTGAAGAAGGGTTAATTCTAAATGTTGTAATCACGCTAGATCTGATTTTTCCGATCTCTTGTAATTCTCTCCATGAGTTGGAACAAAACAAAGACTGTGCGTTTTATTACTCATCGATTTCACACAACACACAACACTAGTTCCCGTTGGATCGAGTAAAAATACTGTGAAATTGTCCTTTCTAGAGTAATTTCACTTAATTTACTTATGAGACGGGGAGTCAATATGGAATATATATTTTATTTCATGGACCAATAATAACTAATTTATATAATTAGAATAACTAATGGTAATAAAAGAAAAGATCCATGATTCTAGTTATATACTAGATTAGAAAATATCTCCTTTCCTTTTTTTTTTGCTTTTTATTCAATGCTTTATAAAAAGTGTTACAGTGGTCGGATTTAGTTCTAATACGCGCCGTTTCGTTTGATAATCTGTTTTGATCTAGACGAAAACTTCATAATACCCCCCTCTAGCGGATTTGCCTTTAACGAAGGAAAACTTTAAAATAGTGCCAATTTCGGCGTTAGTGAACTCCGTGCTTACACGTCTGTAACTGTTGGACGCAATATCCAAACTAATCATACATAGCGTCGTTTTGTAGGTTATGTCAAGACCTTTCAAGATGTATAGTATTGCCAGATACGAGCTCTGTAGCGCTTTATACATAGCCGCGAAATTCAAAGACAAAAAGGCGGAAGGAAGATACCTTCCAACCTTATGTAAACGATTCAGTCAATATAAGTGTGAAAATATTTTAAATACCCATGGTTCTGCCATGATTCCTACTTGATAATCATTCGCTATCTTGCAGCAATAACAACGATTTTTAACAGAAGGACAAAGGCGAAAGCGAAAATCTGATTCACTTGCAAATTTCGTTAGATTACAGCAATATTTATACATTCATACATTAAGCAACTGCAAGAAAACGCCAACGCCATCTAGTGTCCACAGCGCGGATTAAACTAACAGAGCCTTTTAAACGGGAATGCCAACATAATGCGCCAACCGAAGCGAAGTAGAAGAATCGCAAACTGGTGGGACAACCATGTAATCGGCACATAACGGACAATGCAAAGGAGTGTCATGGAACTCACACGCGCATACACATACACACACACATGTTATAGACATACAATCATTTGAGCTGAGTGTTGAAAGGTTCACAGCCGAGCTGGAACTGCAGAAAGTCACCATGAAACGGACAGAAATGACAAAATCATCAGCGCAAAGTGCCGCTACAGCATCAGCTCTTTCACACGGACTGTTGCCAGCACAATGCGGAGATGTTATTAAGGACGCTGCTAAGGACCAAGACAATTTGGCGAATTCGTGAATAAAATTACAGCAACAGCCAACAGCTAATAATGATGTTAGTCGTGCGACAATAATGACGCTGTTGCCGCTGTTGGTGAGCTTAAGGTACTAATACAGGTATATATAGTATGTGCGATATTCGCTGTTGATGTAAAATGAATATGTGCTCATTGCACTTATCTCATGTGTTGCTCAAATACTTTCGTTTCATTAGACAAAGCATTCAGATTTTCTGTACTTTTTATTTAACTTAACTTGAAATGTGATGTTCTTGTAACTCTTCACCATTATGTGTGCATTATTTTAATGACTACTACGAAATAATGTAAATTTTTTAGAAGATCTTTCTGTGAGCATTATCCCTCTGTTGCTCTTATGGTGCATTATGAATGCAAAGTATTGCTATTGTAGTCAAGACAGGAGTACAGCACTGACAATAGCATAATAAATCTAATCAAGAAATGGAAAATGAAAAGATAACACAAATGTATTCATTAAAATTGCATGAGCACACATACACTCATACATATCACATATGTGTGTATGTATTATATTTATCATAATAACTTTGTTTGCAAATTCAGTTTAGTCTTTAATTTTTTTGATGAATTGAATCCTAATAAAACTACTTTGACTTCATCTATAATTTTCAATGTTTTCAATTGGTAAAAATATTATGTTGAAATATAGAGTTCAGAAAATAGTTCTAAAGCTTAAAGTAATATTTTTTTGCCTTTCTTGATCGTACACTTTATATAGAGTCATACAAACAGGTAGAACAAAATCAAGTCCTTGTACGGAAAAATTTTTTATTTGCCAAGATATCTTGAAAAATTTTAATGAAGCCAACACTACTATCAGCACAGTGCTCAGATCGGTCTAACAAAGAGGAACAGATTCTTTTATACTCTTTTATTCTAAAATAAATTCACCTGTTAAGGGTATCATCGCTTCATTGAAACAGAAGTTATCTTATTTTTTTTTTTTATTTGTTTCCTTTTATTTTATTTGGCTTTCCTAAAAAATGTATTGTACGTTATGTTCGCGTAAACATAACCACACAAATCCATGTGGACGTAGGCGACGAGACACATCATAACCAGTAAAAATCGGCTCTAATGAACTTCTGCTAAGTTTAAGGATGTTCTTTGGAAAACTCAACATCACCTTCCTATTACGGTTCTCAAACTCCGTAAGCAACTATCAAGTTGAACTGTGGATAATCGAATGGCTTAATTTGATATTAAGGACACAAAAAGCTTGAAAAAACATTCAATTTGGCTGCAACGAAACTATAATAACCTGCACATAAATATATGTCTTTTATAAATAGGAGAATAAAAAGATGTTTATCTTGATTTTGATAGATTAGTTTGTATGAAATCTAGAAATTATAAGAGTCCGATGTGATCTGTTTTCTTTTGCATTAAATTATTGAAGATATTTTATCAAATGAGAAATCTTTCCGTATAAGCACTTAAAACCGATCATTTAGTTTATATGGCTGCCATACACAATAGTGACCCGATATCGGCGATTCTGACCGTCCTGGTGAGAAAAGGGTCTGTGGAAAGTTTCTGGTCGATGCCTTTAAAACTGAAAACGTTTTCGCATATATACACACGGACAGATGGACATGACTTTATCGGCTCGGCTCGTTTAAAGTATAACAACTAGTTACTTAAAAGCTCGAAATCTCCATTATCCCGATACAGGTACTTTAGTTTATACAGGAAATGATGTAATATGTGTCCTTCTAAGTTTTACATAAAACATAGCATTAACATGCAACATACCAGAAACTACGTATAATCATATAAAGTAAATTGAGCCGGATGTTCGAAAATCTTGACATCAGTTACATAGGGGCTAGATTTAATTTTTATACAATTTTATCCATTTTAGACACATAGATATGTATCATAACAGTATGAGTAAAACACGTCCTCTCATTTTCATTGAGATAACTCATATGTTCGCTAATATATGCGGTACAAAGTCTACCGGAAGTTTGAAAATCGGGTTATTGGGTATATAGGAGCTAAAAGAACTATTTTTGACAAACAGATCTATTATTATCAGGGAAGGATTATCGCTGAATTGCAGTTATATGTCTGACACAGTGAAGAAAATACGTGGAAATAGTCTGAAAGACAAGAGCATGCCAGAATTGCCAGAGTGTGTAAAAAACCCTCCAATTTCTCGGACAGATGCGAAATACTTGAACATACTTTGTTTCAAATTATGCTTAATACCAAAATTTTTAACCGACAAAATTGTTTTAACCAATTGATGACTACGGAATTTTTATTTGCCCAACATTTACTTGAAAAATCCTATTAAAGAAATAGTAAAACAAAGAATGTTCAATTTGGACAGCATTGATGGATGTATTTATTAATGAACACAAAAGCTTGGAAATTGACTAATATGACTTAAAAAAATGGGTAAATAGAATTATTTGAAATCATAAAATTTTTAATGAGATCCCATTGCATAAGCTTAGAATCAAGAGATAACACAATTTATTTCATATGGTTTTTTTTTATTTTTTGTAAATTGCAAAACAATCACCACAAAATGTGGAACATTTCCATTTAAAGTGCTCTTCCTTATAATACGACAGAGGAAAAGAGAATGAAAGAGCGGATAAGTAAAAACTTTCGAGCAATGTCAGTTGTCAAATAGATTTAGCCATTTCCGGTGCGCTTATTCCCTAAACTTTTCACGCTCCACCTCTTCAGTGCCTCGCTACAACGACGCAAGCCGAACAGAGTAATCCCTGTGCAGTGAATGTTGTCGTTAACATTGGCAGCCAAAATCATATTCGGTAAATGCCGCAGGATATCGTCAATAAGGGATTACTCAACGAATGCAGCAAAAAAGTAAAACGAAACACGAGACAAGATTCTGTTGTAAGCACGAAAGTTGCAACATTGACTTTAAAGCAACAACAAACAAATACCAAGAAGAATATGCCACAAAAAGTCAAATGTGTAGAAAGGAAAAAATGTTATCTGTCAGACTAAGCTAAAAATGTTCGAACCCACCGGGTACTAACGAATGACCCTGGCGTTGGAAAATGTTAAAAGAGTCACACGAAAATGCGAAATAAAAGCAAAATGTGGGTAAACCATGCAAAATACTTGGAAATGCTAGCAACTTTAGATCGGCTATGAAAAGAATAGGAAAGCATGGAAAAGATGTTCAGAATAACTAATAACTAACAGAAGCGACAGAGCTAAAATTCGTGGAACTCAAAAATGATCAAGTGGAAAAATAATATTTTTTAAAATGGTCCTTCTGGAAAATAAACATGGTAATAAACATGGTAATAAACATGGATTTCCAGCATTTCTCCACTACTGGTTACTTTCAACCGCAGGAACAAGAGGGAGCAGATTTTACTTCCCCATTTAGGTATTTAAAATATTTCAATACAAGCTGACAAAAACTATATTCAATTCGGGAACGCACAAAGATTAGACGTTCCGATCTGACCTCTGACCCTTTCAAAATTCGCAAGACTTCATTATTTTTCCAAGTTTTCATATCATATGTACACTCTCAAGATAACTATCACCTATTCATCAATATTTAACTTGTCGCCTTCAAAGTAATCTTCAACTTATGCAATACACTTATGCCAACGACTTTTCCAGTACGCGAAACACTTTTGGAGCCCATAACCTCCCTCGCCGAATTTTGTTTTATTTCTTCGATCGACTGAAAACGGGTTCCATTCCGATGATTGTTGACTTTTTTGCATATTAAACTCATAAACCCATCCCTCACCTGCAATTATAATACTCTCTATGAATGTGAAATCGGAATTTTTGAAAAAAATTTTGCTTTATCGGGACGAGTCGCATTTCATACTCAAAATATCCACTAAAATCATTGTCGAGCTTTTTTGTCAGCTCTTTAATACTTACTTGTCTGACGTTTTTGAAGCACCATATTCTTAACTTTTTTAACATTTTCATCAGTTGAAGGGGTCGAAAGTCGTCCAGAACGAGGCATGTCTTCAACGATCTCTCGACCATTTTTGGAAGCTTTGTACTACTCGTAGGCTTGTGTTTTTGATAAAACTGAGACACCGTATGGATTTTACAACATTTGCAATGATTTCGCTGACGAAATCTGGTTGGAAGTACAAAATTTGAGAGAAGTTCTTCATTCGCTATTTTTATCCTTTGTAAAAATCGCAACGCACTACTGAGGTGTGTCGACTTAAACAGCTTCTGTAAACATACTAGTCGACAGATCTCGCTCATATTTGACACTTAGCAATTATTTTTTGAAATATCTTTTATCTTGGGAAATTGAATTTGATTAAAATTTCCGTATGCTCAATGTATACAGGTCATTTGGAAACAAACACTGCTGCGTAATCTAACCAGAACATCTTGCAGCTTCTTCGATTGCTCTCTTTCAATTTTTGAAGATTTAATTTTAGTTACTCTATTTTTTTTTTTTTTTGGGTAGATATTCGCAGATGTATTGAGGTTCCTAGCTTCTGAGGTAAATAAAATTTTTTTTTCATGACAACCGATTTGAATTAAAACTGCAGTTATAAAAGATCTGCGGGATTTGATGTTGCAGCGCAAGAAAGCATTCTTTAAATTTTTGGCAGTATTTCGGAGTTGAAAGCTTTTCACCAAATAAAAAAATCCAGATCCATTCCGATAACATAGACTCGGTTGAAGTGTTAATGTAATAGACTCTACATTTGAAAAAAGTTGCCTATGGATTCATGTTTTCATCCACCGAGATTGTAGTAAATAGAGAATGAGGGCTTTGGTAAGGGTAGAAGATGTTAGTCGGACATAATCTTTGTAAATTCATGAATTTTTTTAAATATACCATTTCACTCCCGAAAGTGTCGAAAGACATGTATGAAACATAGTCTAATATAGAAAAGTCTGTGTGTTCTGATATTCCGAAACCCTGCTCACAACACAACCGAACACTATGAAAATACAGACTTGCAGAGATTGCCAAGCTCAGCATATTTCCACTCACACCTAAAAAAGTGACCCTTTAAGTGGCATTTTTATGCTTGTGAATATGAATATGTGAGTTTTTTTGCTGTGCCCGTGTCATATGCACTCTTCGACTTATGCTGTATTTCCAATAATTTTCTTTATTACAGTGCATCCCAGTTGCCCCAAGCATTTGTGATTTTCTTTTTTGTTTTTGCTGTTTGTTTCTGTTAAAAGCCATAATATTTTTGAAATCTCCTCTCACACAGGCTTATGGAAAATCCTTCGCCTTAACACTTAAAACCCCAGCACAATACAAACACACATTCACCCATATACCGCAGTGTATGCATGTGTGTGTGTTTCAAAGCATCAACCTTTCAGCTAAAGCGAAAGTTCGGCGCTTAATGGCCATGGGTGCCACTAGGACCCGTAAGTGAATTCATATTTCATATGCAACGCGCTTAAAGCATAAGCAGAATTGCACATACTTACATAAATACAAAAGAGTTGGCGACCAGCAGTACTGTACATATATATGTATCGGTTTGTGTTGTCTTTGTGCGCGTCGAAAATATGAAAACATATTCTTTCACTCACTTAACTTTTTGTTGCTTTCTTTGTTTTCATTCTCTTTACTTTATCAGCAGTAGAAGTATTTTCCCCCTCACAGAATCACAAAGTGAAAGACGAATGAATGCATTTCAAGCTCTTTCGGTTGCCACTCATTGATGACGCCGTGTGGCGTGGCGTGGCGTACTCGTACAAAGACAAAACACACACACAGTTGCCATATAATGAGATGAAAGCTTCACGAAATTATGCCATCTTCTTGTATTATCTACTTTTAGGCGCTCAGTCGTCACACCCAGGCGATGACCGCTTGTGTAGTGGTATGATCCCTGCTGATAGTCGTTGGTAGCGATAGTGAGGCGCGCATTTTTGTGGGGTGCAAGCCGAGCTGAACACATTCCACCTGGCTTTTTAACACCGCTCTACTTGTAGGTATGACAGACTGACTGGGTTTCCTTTCATATGCTGTTTATGTGTGTTAAGTACGCGAAACAAATGAGTATGTAATGCACACATAATATAAATTTCGAATTTGTAAGGATTCTTTGATATGCTCATATTTTCAGGTATATGAAGGCGTGTTGCCACTTTCCTTCAAGGCTTACGAATTCTTCAGAATGTAGGTAAGGTCACTGGGATATATTATATTAGTGTACAATTAGCTTTATCAATTAAAGTTGTGAAATAATATACATATTACCAAATTGAGAAACATGTGCTTATATTTGTTTTATTTATTAAATTTATGAAGAGTATACATATACTATATTTCAGCGCGAGGAAAGAAACTAATGCTTCTTCAAATGATCTCTACAAATTGATATCACATATGGCTCCAAAAGGCCAGCATCCTGAACCATTCCAGGAGACTGCTGTGCGCAACTGAGGTGGTGTCATCCCAGTCCACGTAGATGGAATCTAACGCCTTCAGCTTGCTTAAGTTTCTTGTTTCACAGGATCGGCAGTTTGCGTATGTGGCAAGGAGGCGCGCTAGTCCGTTTGACAGCTCATTTTCGGCTACTTCTTTATGCCCGGGCACCCAGATTAGGTGTACCCGGTTGCACACTGATAAGTGATGTACCACTGAATACTTCTTCCTCTTAGTAGTAGACGAGCCTTTGCAGCTTCGATAGTCAGAGGACTACTGCTGACTGCGTTGCCCTAGATGCCAAAGCAACCGCTTCATAAGTGAATTTGTCGTTACAATCATGGTATACAGCTATCTTATGATACCTAGCTTTCTTAACAAGGATCTGCTAGGCGTCGATTTGGATGTTGTTAAATCCACATGTTCTAATGTGGGGCCAAGCAATTTGATATCTTTAGATACCTCCAACTTCCTGCCGCCGAGTGTTAGGGCCCTCAAGCGCGGAAGAGATGTCAATATCATCGGCGTACCCCTGGCATCGAGTTCCATTGTTAGGGAGCAACTCCACCTTGTGGACAGAATTTTAATCTAAAGCCTCTATCCATCTAGATACGAGCCGCCACGTTATTTTCTCGAATGCCCTGATCACATTTGCGTGAAAGTATTATTAAAAGCATATTCGATATCAAGAAAGGCGCATATTGCAACCTCGCCATTATCCAGTGGTATAAGTTTGTCTAGAAACTGCTGGAAGCAGGAGAAATGCATACGATTGGCAGTGCGATCATCTAGAAAGTTGCCATTCGATCAACGGAACGTTCTGCGATCATACTTGAAGCGAAGTCCTAGCACTGAAATTGTCCATGTTAGAGGTCATTCAAATTACGCCTTTATTTTTTAGATTTATTTCAAACTTATTAAAGCAAAGAACATGCCTCCGTTTCAAAAATTGTTTAAGCGAAAATGATCCTGCTTACTATGTATATCCCATAAAGATTTATAGTGTGATTGTGACTCTAATTAACGGTAATTTGTGGGCATGGTTCGGATCTGCAATACTAATCTTATTTCAGCAATAGAGAATGCGTGTTCAAATTTTTACCAAGATATCTCAATTTTTACTCAAGTTATCGCAATTCTATTGAAGGTTTCATCAAGCGCTTGCCATATAATTGATATGGAGTGCTTCAAACATTACCACAGGTACTCTGAGCAACCGATTCTATAAATAGTTCAGTTACCAATTATAAGAAAGCTCAAGCAGCTGAAGAATAGCTTATTGAGCTTAGTTAATACAATTAGGTTAACTATGAACGGAGTGAAACCTCTTAGAATTCAAATATATGTATTTATGCCCAAACTACTAGAAAGTTGATTTATGAATTTAAATATGGATTTCCTTATAAAGCAACATGGTATGAGAAACAGAAATTTGTACCGGGAATAACTAATGCTGATAAATTGCAGGGTTATATCGCCAAAATAGCAGCTTTCGTCGTATAAAATTTGGATCAGTTTCGTTACCGTGGAACTGGCTGTCGTGGTAATTATTCCGTATAGCTTTCAACACTCAGGATCTATTTGTCGACTTCAGAGCCCATTTCGACTACACGATAAAAAATTCTAAAAAGGAAATAAAATCCAACTTTCACCTTATAGGCAAAAACGTTTAATTTTTTAACTTTACGAGTCCGCGTGAGGGTTTGTTTTGTGTTATGATGACTACGTTCACATTTGCTTAAGTAGTTTTATTTATCTAAGCCAACAAATGTAAATACAAAAAGTGCAAGAGCGGAAGAAATGAAACTTTTTCTGCACATTTGAATACTAAATCTTTCATGAAAATGAAACCTTTTTGTGTGCTCATACACCTAACTAAATACAGATATGTATAAAATCACCAGAGTACCCGGTAGAGATTTCGTTGCATCAAAGAGTTTTACAATTTTTACTACATTTATTAGATTATTAATTATAATTTTCAATAGTTGGTACATACAAGGGTTTAATGGAAATAAATTATTACTAAACGTATGCTAGGATACTATTTCATATTCAGGTTTCAAATTGAGGTTTCAAATTCAATATACAGTTGTACTGCCTGGAACTAACGAGCAAAAGAATTGAAGTTCTCAAAAACGTTGATTTAAATAGAAGTCTAATTTCTATATATTATTTGTGTGGTGTTTTAAAATCTCCCTTATAATATGTTGTCAAAAAAGTCTTGCGGTATTTTTGCTAGTTGGCGCTGAAAGCGCGTAGTTCTAGTTGTATTCATCGCATCTGGTCATGCTATACCTTTTTGGAAAGCTCATTTCACGCGCTTTGATTGATTATCGTTTCTTTTAAGTCGTTCGTGAGTTATAGCGTCGCAAACATGAAGCAAAATAAAGAGAAAATACGGTATATTTTACAGTACTACTACGATAAAGGCAAAAATGCATCTCAAGCCGTCAATAAAATTTGTGCAGTTTATGGACCCGATACAGTTTCCATTTCCACCGCACAACGATGGTCTCAACATTTTCGTTCTGGTGTAGAGGTGGTCGAAGATGCGCCACGCTCCAGAAAATCGCTGAATTGGTCAGATGGGACCGTCATAGTAGTCATCAAACCGTTATAAACCATTTGAAGAAGCTTGGAGTCACTAAGAAGCTCGATGTATGGGTGCCACACGAATTGATTCAAAAAAAATACCGCAAGACTTTTTGACAACCTAATATATATTTATATATTCATGTCCTCTCATCCGAGCAGAAACCAATTTTTACCAATTTTTGAATGTTGGATTGCAAAAAATTTAAATTTTTGGAAAATTTTGCAAAACGGCAATATCAACACTATCCAAGGCAGAAAACTACCTTCCAATTTAATCTTTGTAGGAGACGCACAAAAGTACTTTAGCTAAATAAGTAGCTGATTTATGGCGTATATGCATTATAGGCAGCCAAAGAACCAACATGCCGACTTACCTCGGACTAGTCCATACAAACAGCACGCGCAAGCCGTATTGATATATATATTTTTTCTTTTGACTTTGGTACAATCTTTATTAATGTTCGTGTGGACTTTGATCTCTTTATGTCAGTTATTGTGTGCTTTGCAGCTGCTTGATTACGACCTTGTCTGCCGATTTTTGGGATGGAATAACAAATTAAACAACGATTTTGCTAGAAATTTAGTGTTTTCAAAAAGAAAAGTAAACACGGATGTATTTTGAGGAGTGGACAAAGCATCAAATGGAGGTCATAAAGTCATTGTAGCCTAGTGCGAGTCGCTATAGAAGCAGTGCTTGAAAATGTCGTATTGCTAACACGGAGATAGCAAAGGATCCCACCGTTCATTTTGGATCAGCTCAAAAGATATTTGGTAATGTTTTGGATATAGGGTGTGTCAACGATAGACTCGTACTTAAAAATTTAAACTTTTTGTATGCACGGCGCCCTCCTATAAATCTCCTATACTTATTTGTAGCTGAAGACCCTGCATTCTGCCTAGTCTTAATGTAAAATATCAAACTAAAATTTCTTATAGAACTCGCATAACTACATAAAGAGAGGAAAAAAAGATGACTGAACCCATTGGTGTAGCTTTCTGTAGTTTCGTAATATATGTATGTTTACATTGGCGCAACGAGCATAAGAATAGAGTTTTTTATAACCACTCTCATGCGGAATCGCTTAATATCTTTCGTCTGTTAATTTATCTCATTCTTTCTCACACTAATGAAGTAAAAGTTGAGTTGGGACTCTTTTCTTTTGTCAAGTTTATTAGCTTTCTAATTGATAAGAAGATACTGACATGAGAGACAACATCCGACAGGAGCTCACGAAACTCGAGCGATTTTCGGTGGGATATAAAAGTTAACATTGAGTATACGTTGAGCCAAAACTATGATGATGTTAATCATTAAGATATTGTTTCTGTTTTTAGTCAAGAAATCTATATAGATAAAGCTAAAATGTGATTAGCCTGTAATATCTTTTGCTACAAAGTTAATGGGTTCGTCCAACCTATAATTTTATGTCTATTCATGATCAAATTCGCTCCCAATCGACTAAGCGCGTAGTAGACTGCAATGCTTACAATGATATAGTTAATATTGAAAAATCCCCGGTCACATTATCATTTTAGAAAGATAAAGAGGAGTTTCTGAAATTCACAAAATCATCATTGTATAGGACGAAGGATCACATAAAATTTACGCCTAGATCAATTTATACTATTTTCAAAGATTTCCTACAGGGTTTGTGTGGAGTGTCTGCCTCCAAAGCGATACTAGCGTTAAAGAGCACGACAAACAAATAACAGTGCTAACCGCAAACATTATTTACAAAAATAACAAAAACAATGAGATCAATCCGCACTGTCTATGAATTCGAAGACAACCCAAAAGGGGAGAACGCATTTAAAGAATCCCACGTCAGAAACACATCCAGAAACGCTATGTAACCTCACACTGCAAAGTAGTGAGAGAGTAGAGAAGAACTGTATTTCAGACAGCGTGCATGTGTGCGTTTGCATAAGGAACGGTTATTGTGACTAACCGACCGACAAACTGCACATCACTTATATGCGCTTCACTACCGGATATGTGAGCAAACTCACACCGAGAAGTCGCTTGTACTTAGGAAAGTGCTCATAACATAACAATGCGGTTGTTTTTCTTGTGGTCAGCCCCTCATACCCCTGCCCCATGTGTGCTTAGTGCACACATGAAATCATAAAAACCGTTTATTTTGTTGTCCTTTAGTGCTGCTGAATGTATTGGGCAGTTCGAATGGACGCAGCTTCTAAAAACACCCAAAGCCATATTTACAAAATCCTTACTTTGTGCTTGTGTGTGTGTGTGTGTGTGTGTGTGTATGGCTGTGTACCGATGCGGGTGTGTGGGCTTTCTTATTGTTATAATGGACTTTAGCGCACACTCGCCAACCGGTTACAGCATAAGTGCGCTGTTTGCATGTGTTATTATAAGAACCGTTATGAATACGTGTATTTGTGTGTGTGTGAAGCCCACACATGCTTCTATTTTGCTTATCCATGTACACTCAAGCGCAACGAGTTAATGGTCAAGTGAGTGAATGAGTTTCATCTCTATTTCAAATTGCATCTTTATTTTCTCGTACAACATTCACAAAAGTATAACGTAACAACAACAACAACTACGACAAACACCGAGCAATTCATGTGTATTATAGTTAAAGTTTACAACACTGTTTATGCCACATACACCCACATGCATACATGTACATATGTTTGTAGTAAAACCCTTACATTCGAATAGTTGAAAGTAGTCATAACAATAACAACGGCAAGAGCGCCGTCTCACATAATGCATACATTTATAGGTAATATTAAAGTAGTAAAAAGTAGTAGCAGATTTTGTATGCACTTACAAATAATAGAGGATGCCATTATGAGGCATCACCGAAGCAGTCAAGTATTTCATATCAAAAATGCTGAGTATTGGCTTATAAAGTGATACGGCTACATGTATATACGTACGAGTGTGTGCGTTTAGAATCGTGGTAAGAAAACACAACATGACCTCATAAGGTTGCAAATGTAAAAGTGAGTATTATGTGCGCAAATATAAGCAGTTTCTTTTATGGAACTCGCATGTAGCTCTTAGTAGCAGCAAACTGTTTTGCTTTTAAACAGACTAAATAAAGCTAAATTTAAGTTTAATTCTGTGTCATGTTGTTGTGTTGAAATATTCTGCGATCTCAACTAAATAGAAAGCTACCCGTCACGACTTGCCTCACAATAACATGCCATAGATGGCTTCCTGATGACTTCAGATGACCACTTTTTGAATTATACAAGGTCTGTCGCAAAAGAAACAGGACTGTTAAAAAAACAACAAAAAATTAATATTTTTCAAAAGTTATATATTTTTTTTTTTAAGTAGTTTCCTTGTGCTTCGATACAGCGTTTAGCGCGGTCAATTAGCATTTCAAATGAATGTTTAAGGTCATTTTACTGAATGCTCTTGAGAATATCGGTCGTCGCCTTTTGGATAGCTGAAATGTCCTGAAACAAGTGTACTTTCATGGGCAAATGAAGTTTTCCAAATAGGTAAAAATCAAAAGATGCCAGATCAGGTGAGTAGGGTAAGTGATTAGTGGTTAATATGGAGTTTTTTTGTCAAAAAATCAGTAACAATCGTCGACCGATGGCACGGCGCATTATCGTGCAACAGGCGTCAGAATCCTGTCCACGGTATTTTGGTCGAGCACGACGAATGCGTGACAAAAGACGCTTCATAACACCAAGGTAAAACACAGCATTAATCGTTTGGCCAGGTGGGACGATCTCTTGGTGTACAATACCCTAGGAATCGTAAAAACAAATCAGCATTGTCTTTATTTTTGACTTCTGAAGACGACTTTTTTTCGGTGACTTCTGATCGTCACAGAGGTCCTAACGACCTTCTTGGAATCGCTTCAACCACTCATGAAATGTTTCAGTAAACGTTTTCCCAAGATTAAAACAAAATTTAATATTTGCTCTTTGTTCAAAATGCATTTTACGACCGATGACGAAAGGCTGCTGTCACTTTTTGATCGATAACATCGATTGTAGTTATCCAATTGCCTTAAATATCAACAAGAGATCAAACTTTTTATTTCATATACCCACCAATAGGTGGCGCCACCAGAAGCAGTTATATTTAAAAAGTTCTGTTTCTTTTGCGACAGTCCTTGAATCACTTTGAGTGAAGAAAATTTTGTTGTTGAGAAAAATGAATAAAATTGAATTTTGTTGGTTGCTAAAATATTGCTTTTTGAAGGGTTAAAAAAACTGTTCAAGCTTAATTTGCACGATCACGAGTATTCGGACAATGCTCTAGGAAAATCAATCATCAAGAAATTTTGTACCAAGTTTGCACTTGCTGTAAAGGACAACGAAGACGCTGAACATGTTGGATGGTGAATAGGTTTTTACCGACGAAAACATCAAAAAAGTCTACAAAAAATTTGGACAATCGTCAAGTAAAGTTGTTCGTTATAACAGACACTCTACAGATATCAACTTATCGTGAAGGTCATATCAAATCATGGATATTTTGGTATGAGAAAGCGGATGTAGCGCGAGCTTACAAAACGACGAGTTGATGACTCGGAGAAATGATTTTAGACTTTTAGGAGCAGTAAGCCCGAGCTTTTGCGTCGATATATGACAATTGAGAACACATGGTTTCACCATCCACCCGCTTATATCATCAATGAAGCTGCTCCAAAGCGCGAAAAAAACGCAACAGACTGTTGGCAAGGTTATTGCGTCTGAATTTTGCATGTATTATTTTTTATTGACCATCTTGAAAAAAGTAGGATCATCAACATCGACCATTACATAATATTATTGGACAGCTTGAAGGACGAAAAACGGCCGCTTTTGTAGAAAAAGTGAGTGCTTTATTAACAAGAAAATGCGCCGTGTCACAAGTGAGTAAAACCGATGGCAAATATCGATAAATTGGGCTTCCATTGCTTCCGTTAT
Organism: Bactrocera zonata; assembly: GCA_037783105.1. Lineage (NCBI taxonomy): Eukaryota > Metazoa > Arthropoda > Insecta > Diptera > Tephritidae > Bactrocera > Bactrocera zonata. Next base: position 57,648 of record JBAWJQ010004367.1, read on the forward strand.
CACAGTATTCTTCAGATCTGGTCCCCAGTGACTATTTCTTATTCTCTATGCTAATGCTTCCACAATCAATGGCGATGGAGAAGACGTTTTATTGCCCGATCATGAGAAAATTCGATTATCAATTACACGTCTGAAAAACAATAAAGTGGCGGTGGCCGATGGATTGCCGGCTGAGCTATTTAAGTACTGAAAACTACTATCAGGTATGGTATGATTGGAAACTAAGGGTGGAATTTTACAAACTGGGAGTGGCACCGCTCTACAAGGTTCTTTCCAAAGTAAACAGGACTTAAAAAAACCGAACAAATGGTTTTTTAGGCAAAAATCGAATAATTGTCCTTCGAAGGTTGGATTCTGAGCAATTTTTGGTCATCAGTCAATTTGTGCGGAACAAATGTTCGGTCAAATTGCAAAAAATCGACGTTTTAGAGATGTTCAATTCCATTTACATGAATTTCAATGAAAATTTCGACTGATTTTTGATGAATTCACGCACAGTTTCGATGGAATTTCCGGTGATCACGGATTTTGATTGGCCCACATGTTGATCGTCATTTATGTAATTATGACCACTTCGAAAACGTTGAAACAACTTGTGCACTCTGCTACGGGATAGGCAATCATCGCCATAAACTTGTTTCATCAATTGTAACGTTTCGGTAAAAGTTTTTTCAATTTTAAAACAAAATTTAATGTTGGCTCCTCATTCGAAGCCCATTTTCGAACCGATAACAGAAACATACTGACACTTGAAGCGAAATAGCTTCACTTCCAATCTATAAAATGTCATGTCGCACTGGACAATCAATAAAGATAGCAGATTCTAACACACCAGTCGACGACGCTAGATTCAAACACTCCACAATGGCCAAATTCGCTCACAATAAACCTCTTTAGCACCACTATTGACACTGTAAATGTAAATGAAATCGGAAGATAACCCTGTCCACTCCCATTGTAATGGTACTGTTGAAAACTGGTAAAAGTTCCATAAATCAATGACTAAATATTTTAGGTTCAATCCCAAATCTCAGGTCAAGCATGACCAATTTCGAGAAAATTTAGTTCGTGTCACTTTTCCTACATTACAAGGTGAAAATCTTGCACGAATAAACACATAATCACACGGATTTGAACTCGTTTCGTCATCCTGATCATATATTGGTTAGTCGAAAAAGATTTTTTGTATTTCTAATCAAACTTAAACTTATTTTTTTTTTATATTTTATTATTAAATAAATAAACAAATGCATGTACCATTTTGTTAGACCACCTTTTTGCCATTTTTTCGCTAGAGACATCATTCCATTAGCGTAATTCGAAATTTCGAAATTTCCAGAACGGAAGCGAGCGAACCATTGTTGTGTTACAGGCACTGATACAGCTTCGCCTCCGTGGCATTTTTCCTTTTTTCTTTAACAAAAATTTCAAAATATTGCGAATTTCTTCATTATTTTCACTCATTTTTGAACAGCTGTAATTTTTTTTTTCAACTACTCCGAATAAATTGGTAGCACTGGAGATATACGACTGCAACGACATCTATTGACAAAATACTTTTTCGATATATATATATTACGGTGTTTTTTTTTTTTTTTTGAACTATTCATTATTTACAATCCCATCGCATAAAAAAGATCCCTGAAAATTTGAGCCCTTAATATTAACATTAAGGACTGAACCAAGGCTTGTAAAAAATTACAAACTTCTAGGAAATTATAGTTGCTATAAAAAAGTCTGACGTCAAAATTGCTATCATTAATACTACTCGAGATATTTGGCTTTTTAAGTAAGGCTTTATAGAATTTTTATAGATGGCATGTAATAAAAAATCTATGAAAATTCCAAATAACCTTGGTATGGATTTTTCAAAAACTTGGTATTTGTTCCAAGGCACAATTTGCTTCGAATTTTAAGAACAATATTGATTTAGTTGAAACGGTTTTTTACAAGTTCGTTTCGAAAATATTCAGTTCAAATTTTTGGCTTATTTATTCGTTCGCTTTCTCAGAAACATTGTTCTAAGAGTGTTTACTCTTCTACATGTAATTAAAATATGCTTACTATTTATATATTCGTAACATGACAAAGAGCTCTCAATGCTGTCCTTTGTCAAAAGCCAACATTTCAATTTGGTTGGATCTAACCTACCTCAAATGACATGTCTTTATTTTCTTCACTTGGAGAGGCGCTTTAAATATAATATACATTCACTGTCCATACCATCATACTGTACAAGAGAACAGATGTTCAACAGCTAAGTTTTGGTCCGTAAAATCGTCTTTACATTTTCCAGCAACAATGATAAATTCGTTTTGAAAATTTTAAATTTTTTCACATTTTTATGTTGCTGCCTGTCATTCACCCGTTGCGACTGCTTATCAGCTATGCACGACAACAAGCATCTTTTCAACTACTTTTGCGAACAGAATTTATACAAGACAACATGGATCTGCCAGTTAGTCAAGCAACAACATCAAATGCTCGAATAAAAAAAGAAAACGTGCACCGTAACTGATGCATTGCTTAGTTGAAGCAACAGCATACTTTAGTAGCCGTTATGTACTAGCTTGTAGCGTTTTTTCGGCCCTGCGCTCTCGGAAGTATCCTTTCGCTGGCAAATGAGAAAATATTTCAGAGTGACCCAAGAAAAGTGCCAAGCTGTGCGTTTAATTTAAGGGCAACGATTTTTCTGAAATAAAACTTCTAAAAAGAATTTTCACCGTATTTTATACTACGACACTTTATGCGCTTGGGTATTTCAACTTCTTTTCAAATTATGTGGATTTTGTATTTAGCAAAACTCTCTTATTACTGTTTATCGTCTGATTCGGTGTGAAAGTAAGACATCAAAACATGCTTTTATCATTTCTTTACTTATCTCCAAAATAATTACTCGAAGTCATATAATCACTTTATAAGGTTTTTTTTTAAACCTTGTTCGTTTGCTGTCTAGTGGAATATATTTTATTAGTTTCGTCATGACCTCCTCTCCTTCTATGGTTCACACTGACGATCGAGTTCTCTGGAAAAATGGCATCCCTTATAAACATATACAAGCAATTTTCTAAATAGTAATTTCACTATTGTTAGTTTCGGTAATTTTTTTTTAATTCTATTTGATGTACATCGCCAATGATGGCCGAACTTGGTCCATCCCTACAAGCTACCACACCGTTATGCCACTTTTATCCCCGCTTTTCGCTATTCCACTTCCTTTCACTTTCGCTATGCACTTTCCGTTGTTTAGCAAGGCTTTCTAAATTTCTGGCGTCAACAATGAACACGGCTCTCAGCCATTTTTGCCTGCCACTCATAGGAAATGCAAAAGTCATTTTTAGCAAGACTGGACATAGGTAGCTAAGTAAAAAGTAGAAGAAAATGAAGGAGAAAACACCAACACGTTGCATACTCAAAGCGTTTTCCACACCTTTGCGCCACTCAGCCTCACAGGCCGCTCGCTGCTGTCCAGCGCTAGTATCAACGAGTTATTTATAAAACTACAAGAATGTATGTATGTATGTATGTTGGTAAGTTTGCAGGTTCATCCCCGGGCATTTGCATCTCTTGACCGTTTTGAAATGTCCGGCATGCACTTGACGACGTGTACGTAAAAAATCGTGTTGATGATCTCACTCGGATATGCATTAACTTGTTTTCGCTTTCCCAACCGGCCAGCCCCCCTCGTGTATACGCATATTAGACTTTGTCGCCATAGTATACACATACATGGAAAATCATAGCAGCGAAAAATGGTTGAACATGCTGCAGGTGTTGCAATGCCATTTAATAACAAACACCTCTTGTTGCATGCAACAAATTATGCAGATTGCAAACTTGTAGAATTTTCAATAAATTTCTTATGCGAGAACAAGGCAAGTTGTGTTCAAAACAATGTATTTTGCAAAATTAGTGTTGTTTCTTTAAAACATAAGTTGGTTGGCTATGCTATTTTTAAACTGTTCTAAATATATTTTGACATTATAAAATGATGGGTACTTAGACTTAAGAGTTTAAATTATTTTAAAAAATTTCGAAGTAGTTACAGTGAAAAATTCCTTCAACCCTCGCAACTGAGACCGTACTAATCCAGTTTTATTAATCAGGTAATATGGTAGATGCAGAAATATGACTTCCTTGATATTCAAAACGTTTTATAAAACTGTTATCTAAAAGACCTTGTAGCTAGAAAAGTTCTTAAGTGATTATACCGATCGTCCTATTTTTCGATATCAGTTTTGTAGTACGCTTTGTCCTTTAATTCAAATTAAGTCTCAGTTTTGGCGATCACCTCTTCATTCGACGAAAATTTCTTTCCAGCGGGCATTATTTTAAGATCTGAGAACGGGAAATGGGCGCTGCGGGCCTAATCTGGAGAATACGTTGAATGCGAAAGCAATTCGAAGCCCAATTTATCGATGTTTGCCATCGTTTTTAATGGCTTGTGACATGGTGCAATGTCTTGGTGAAAGAGCACTTTATTTTTCTTCAAATGCGGTCGTTTTTCGGCGATTTCGTTCATCAAATTGTCTAATAATGCGTTGTAGTAGTTGCTATTAATGATCCTTCCTTTTGCAAGATAGTCAATAAAAATTATTCCATGCGCCTCACAAAATACGAACACTACATACGAACACGACAGCCGACTGTTGCTTTTGTTCACGTTTTAGAGCGGCTTCATTGTGTGCGTATACCCGGATTTCCGTCGATTGGACTTTGGAGTGAAACTGTGAAGCCACTTAAAAACTCGGGTACATTAAGCTTGAACTTCTTCAAACATCTCTAAATCAACAACTCGTCAATTGTTTTGATCAAAAGTGAGCTCACGCGGCACCCACTTCGCGCAGGTCTTTCTCACACCCAAGTATACGTGAACAATATGATATACACGGACAGTTGATATCAGTAGAGTGCTTGGTATCTCAAACAACTTCACTTTACGATCACTCAAACTTATTTTGTGGAGTTTTGATGTTTTTGTCAGTAACAACTTCTCTATTTCGGTGCTCATTTCACCTCGTCTGAACTTAGCATATCGATGCTTGATGGTTAATTTTCTTGGAGCAGTGTCCGGAAAGTCTTCATTAAGCAAATTTTTTGTTTCAATTGTATTTTTTTCCTTTCAAAAAATAGTATTTTATTCACACGCGAAATTGCTTTCTATTCATTTTTTCACAATAACAAAAGTTGCCACACACAAAATGATATAATTCACAAAGTAATGATCCGACTGCTGTAAAATTTACACACGCTCTGTTTGAAGGTTAGCGATAAAATAATATGAATTTAATTCTAGTAGCTATTCATTTATGCATCAGATTTTCAATTGACTTTCATTTGATAAATAGTTGTTTGAAAGACCGACGCTGAATCTGATCTCTGGGAGAAATGTTTAAAAACAAAGTTTCCTATTTTACAGTGTGTGATAACATTAATAAGTAAATCTTCCATATTTGGGAATGGATCAGAAAATCCATGGGATAACTATGAATAAGTAGGAATTTAATACCGATTTTTGTTGACTTATTACGTCTTTTTGCAAATGTTTGAAAATGATCCACACTATTAGTGGCTTTCAGTCAAAAATAGGTATCATAAACCGGCGTAGATCTCGAAACTTTTACTTGAGCTGACTTCTCTTTCTGAGCAATGGTGTCGGTATTAGATTTGTTTTGGTCAAATATTGTACCGTTTTGTTCGATACCTTGTTGCCATTTTGAAGGTAATTTCATAATGTCCATCCATCTATTGGTAAAAAACACTGAATTAAGAGTTAGTCTTTTTACAGGACTATTTAATGAAAAATTTATGAATGTTGCTAGACATTAACTACGATTTGGCTTTGTTTTTTCAATACATAAATATAAAGTTGAGAGAATATGCAAGGAGTAGATTTGGGCTATAAAAAGAATTTTCAGGAATTAGAACTCTCATTACTAGTTTGATGGAGCAATAATGGAGAATATCTTCGAAGATCGGAAAATCAACAGTTAACTTAGAGCAATCTCTATATGCAGATATGCAGTTGGAAAAACTAAGATGAAAATGATTTGGTTTCATGTGTTATATAATAGTAGTCATATGATATGTAACTAAAAAAAATTAGTATATTTATATACAATCACTAATATAATATTCACCAAACATCATCATAAGAACTCACCTTTTGGTAGGTCGAAATGGCGGCAGCTGCAATTTTCTTCAGTGGTAACACTTTGCGTTTCATTCTTTTCAAACGCTCTGCAAAGACGCCTGTCAAGCCTTTTATTTTGGGGGCGCTAAGGGTGCGCATGCGTGGAACTGCAGAATTTGTGTGAGGTAAATGTGCAACTGGCATTGCATTACCGCTGACAGGGCTTTGCATATGCGGACATGTGTGTGGCATATGATTTGACGCCGCAGATGCTGAGCCCGCACAGCCTGCTGCTGGTGTCGCCGAAGCCGATACTAAAGGAGGCAATCCAACCGATGAATTAGCTAGAGGCGCCACCGTTGGTGCCATTGTCGGTAACTGCATAACGTTTGGCAGCTGACAACTAATCGGTAATAAAAACATTTGATTATTCATTGACGCATTCGAATTGGACGCTGCAGCGGGGCACATGCTCGTCAGCATTGAAGCGGACGTGGTGACAGGCGCACCGGTGATGTTGGTGGAGTAGCTGTCACATAACCAATTTGCGGAAGCGTAGTGTGGCGTTTGCGCTGAAGTGGCCGTTGCTGTCGCTGTGGTCGCGGGCTGCGATGCTGTGATATTGCTTGGCATAAGCGCATTCATCGGTAATTGCGCGGCGCTTAACATTGTTGGTGGCTGTGGCGGTGTTGGCGGGGGTGGCACTGTGAAGGAAGTGGGCATAGTAAGCATTGCCGTTGGCATCACAGTGTTGTTGCCTACTGTTGTGGCAGCACAGTGCCCGCCAAAACAGTTAGTATGGGGATTTGGCGCCGCCAGCGTCGCAACGCAATTAATTGGTTGTAATGATGAATGCATGTGCTGTGGTTGTTGTTGTGGCTGCAGCTGGATTGTCGGCGCTTGCGGCTGGTAGTGCGCCTGCGCATGCAAAAATGAACGCTGTTGCTGTTGCTGCTTTTCCTGGCACTGCGCGCATATCGTTTGTTTGCTGGTATTTGTTGTATTCATGCTGGTGTTATTGTTAGTGTTGCCACCAAGTGAGGTTGGCTGCGCATAAGGAGTGGCATTTAACCGCGCTCCACTCGTTGCAGTGGACAGCTTTGGCGCCTTTGGCCCGTGCCAGCATTGCAGCGCGCAAGGTACCAAGCCCACCAGCTGCATGCCACCAAGGTGGCTCGCTTCGTTCAGGTTTGAGGCAGCTATTTTGAAGCAATAATTCACCGGTTATTTCCAAAAATATTCTGAAAAAAAAAACGCAATGGTTGATTTATTAGCATAACTTGCATTTTCAAAATATCACATCATATTGTCACATCGTCATCACATCAGAACTTCATAAGAGGACCAAAAATAGTTGACCAAACAAGACCCGATTCAATCAAACAAAATTAAGTTGAAATCATTGAAACCGTAAGATGTTTGATGATTTTCGACTCATTTACCGACTCGATAACATATTTTTAGCGGCTAATAGATGGTGCTGATTACGAAATCATTGAAACCGCAAAATCAAGAATTTTTGTCAGAATGTATTCGTCAAAGAGTGATTTGCGGAAATTTAAAAAAATGGAGCTTTTGTAAGAATTTATCATAAAGAAGCTTTAAATAATGTCAAAATTTATATTTTAGAGAAAAAATTCAAAAACGCAGTAGCAGAAATAAATTTTAAGTACATATTTAAGAAAATTTCATAAAGTTGGTTAAAGGCACGTGGTTAAATAAGCCTCATCCCTCGACCTTAACATAGACACCACACTAGCACACAACACTGACTCAGACTCATAATGCTTATACGCAACCTTCACCAAACTCACCATTTCACCACTTACAATCCATATTACACACTACATCGAAACCCACACGCAAGTATACCAATCACAGTCACATCACACAAATCACACCATCAGATTCCTCACACAAAGGAGAATAAAAGGACAGACAAGAGGATCCCACACACATTTGAAAACGACAGCCATCTGTTACACGTCCCGAGTGACTTGAACATACCTCCCATCTTTGTGTATACAAAATTATATAAAAAACCGTTTTCTTTTTTTAAATCAAAACCTATTGAGTTTTACACGTAAATCACTAATAGATATACATATAAACGTACATATAAACTATATGTATTTCTATATTTTAATAAGCGTGAAGGGGAAGTAAAAAAGGTGAGTCTGCGTCCACACAGTACCGAAAATTACCACAATTACATTATCGGTTCATTTACGGAACCAATTTTAGGTTTGTTATTCTAATTAAGTTTAAAGATCAAGTGTGGGTCCCTTAGCGCATTAACTTTCAGTCCACTCAAAAAGGTGGTAAGCAGTATTCATGCATCTGTTCAAGGATTAAAAGGCATTAAAATTTTTTAAGTGCAGCCAATATTTCGGATGAGATCCCTGCTAAAAGTACCGGTTTGGGGTGGCCCCAAATACACAATTAATTATCATATCTAAAGCCTGTATAAGCAGTGGGAACCAACGCAGATACTGAACGATTAATGTTGATAAAACAGATTACTTCTGATAAAGCAGGTTATCGATGACATCAATGATTGCATAAAAACTTGCAATCGCAAGTTTTTTTCATATCAAGATCAACCGTATTAATATTTAGTGCTTAACCATTAATATAATTGAAAATCACTTCTACACGGTATATTGGGGTAGAGAAAGTTTTGGCCCCCGGAAATTGTTGACAAATTTTGTATTTCTAACCAAATGTCGTGTGCGGAATCGTTGCGAGTGTTGGAAAACGCTTCCGGTAATCCATTTTTATCAAAAACACAAGTCTTCGCGTGATATAAAGCCTTCAAAGACGGTTGAGAGATCGTTGAAGACATGCCTCGTTTTGGACGACTTTCGACCTCTTTAACTGGTGATAATATTAAAAAATTGAAGGAGATGGTGCTTGAAATCGTAAGGCAAGTATCAAGGGGATGGCAAGGAAGCTCGACATCTCTCGTGAGTCCGTTTGAAATATTTTGGTGGATATTTTGCATATGAAACGCATGCTCGACTCATCCCGATAAAGCAATTTTTTTTTTTTTCAAAAAGAGTACCGAATACATTTATCTTTGGATATGCTCGATCGTGCGAATTCCGATCCCTCGTTCATGGAAAGCATTATAACGACAGATGAGACATGGTTTTATAAGTTTGACGTGCAGACAAGTCAACAATCACCGGAATGGAGGGAAAAAACGAGTCGAAACTAAAAAAACCACAAAACCGCTCGAAAATGAAAGTGATGCTCATTATATCTTTCGATATTCGTGGTTTAATGCATCATGAATTTGCTCCGAATGGAGAGACAGTCAATGAGGAGTTCTATTTGGCCGTATTGAGGCTTTTGTGTGTGAACATTGTGGAAGAACAATTCAGGGATTTCACCGCTTCGAGCCACGATTGTGACCGAATTTAAAGTCAAAACCACAATGAATGTCACCGATCACCCACTCTATTCACCATAGCCGAGCTCCATAGAACCTGTTTTCAGGCGATCGAAGAGATAAAACAAAATTTCTCTATCCTAAATAGTGTTTTGAGGACTGGGAAAATCGTTGGCATATGAGTATTACATCTGGTGGGGATTACATTGAATGTGACGAGATAAATATTGATGAATAATTAAATATTTTGCCTTTTATTTAAAATTTCATACTGTTTTTAGAGCAAATTCATACATTTCCAGCACTAAATTATAGGTTTATATGTATTATTATATATAGTATGTTCAGTTCACTTTGATAAGATATTTTACATATTGACCGATATATACGGTAAAAATCCAACCGGAATTTAATCTAATATACATAACTCACATATTTGCTCCTCCGATATATGCAATATAAAGTTAACCGGAAGTTGGAAAATATTTATATTGGGTACTGGACTCAAGCAAGAGATACCATTAATCAGAAAATAAATGGCGATGAACGAGTGTTTCAGATTCGAAATTCATCGGAATGTGGTGTCTTGAAATATTAATCAAAAATAACTAACCTTCCACCCATTAATCGCATCTTCAGAACGGTGATTAAAAAATCCAATTCAAAGATAGTTTATGTCCTAGCGCACCATCACGAAAAGCAAGGAAACCTGTTATACGATCGAAATAATATTATAAAATTAAGAAAATTTTGATCATTGCCTAAATATTCGTAAGTAAGTATGCGTGTAGGTGTGTGTATGTATTCAACAAACAATCCAACAAGAAAGCCAACAACGTATATTATTTTTGTTGTTGGTGTCATCGTATTGTTGAAAGATTCAGTGGTGAAGTGAGTTCATTGAAAAGTTTACCGAGAACCAAGAAACCAATTTTTCAGTTGAGTGAATTTTAATTTAAAGTACCTACGATGATGTGCCCCTCACATACAAACGCACACACACACACACACAGGCATACCAGCAGTCAGCCCAAATACACTTTGCGTCACCGCAAAAACTAAAAGAAAGCAAGTAAACAAAAACAAGCCAGAAAAAAAAGACCATTTCCATTTAAAACAGAACGAAAGCAACAGCAACAACAACAGCAAATGTAAAGAAAGCCAGCAATTGCGGCAAGACGCTTTGGGACGCAATCGTTGGCAACGCAATTCGTCGTGCAACAGCGAGCAACATTTCATGACAAGCAACTGCAATCACAAAAACAACAATCAACGCAATAACTATGAAATTAACAACAACAACAACGGCGAATACAGCAACAGCAGTAGGAATAAACGCTCCGCAACTAGCCGCAATGCAATTGTAAAACACTGGTTGAAACAATTCGTCGGCATATTCGGCCAGATTTCAACTTGTTTTGAGGCTTGTTGCAAATTTGCGCTAACCCCCTTCCACAGCCTTCCGCTTTTCATTCGGCGTTGAATATAACTCGGCTGCCAATCAAGCTGCCACAACTCAAGCATGTGTATCGGAGACTACATAGTTGCAATGCAACAAGCGCGCGTATGGTGTGTTGTGTGTGTGTATGCATATATGCGTGGGTGTATTGAACAACAAACAGCACACAAATGGAAACTTCGGTAAACAAAAGTTAGGAAATCTGTCGGCAGAGACAGTCAAGTGGTGTAGGAAGGAAATTCGCTTGAAAGCAATAAAAAAAAACACATATGTGTGTATGTGTGATATGCTGCGGTGTCAAATGTGTTTATATGCGTATGTATGTATGTGTTGCGACAGATTCCCGATAGGCTGTTTCAAAATTTTTACCACATCGTAAATTGTTTACTTAGCAAACTTCTACGACAATGTTTTCAATGCATTGCTGTCCTGGAAGAGGGAAGCCGGCAATTGCTTTAGTACTCATACAAAATAGTTTGCGTCAAACAATTTTTCGCCTATTGAGTTGTGCGAAAATTTGTTCGTCCGCCGAAATTATTTTAAATAAAAATCTTTGCGTGAAAAAATTTCACTAGCATGTTATGTAATGAACTAAGCAATGTGAGAGTTTGAACGAGTACATCATCGCTTCAAGTCATGAGTTAAGACACAGAACATAGAAATCAGCCTGACCTCTTAAGAGTAGAGTTGACCATTAAAAAATATTCGAAATGGAAAAAATAATAGCTGCTCCGATTGCAGTAAGATGGGGCTACAAGTGTGGTAAATATCGAATCGAAAACGTTGGCAGATATTTTTTCCGAGAAAAAATTGCTCCGCATAAAATGCATTTTCCATTCAAATTAATTCTAATAACCACAGTGAGACATCAATATCACTGGTAAACAAAAAATACACTTGTTTTTTGTGACATGAACAGAACAAAGTTTTTATATTTAATAATTTCCACAAAAGCAGAAAATAGCTAAAGATTTCTTCTATCACCTATAGTTTTTTTACTTTGACAATTTTGTTTAAAAACAGCGATAGATATATTATTGTTATATTATTTTATTAAGCCAAGAGTACCTTAAAATGTTACTGTCGATGTTTCACGGCGATATTTTGTTTTTGGAGTATCCCTTGACAATGTCCAGCAGAAATCGGCTAGCAAACTGGCACTCTACTTGCCTTGGTACCGTTTCTCCATAGCAGAAATGTCTTGGTGGAACCGTTCCCCATGATAGTCCCTTAAGGTCGCTAAATTTTATTTAAATTTAAAAATCCAGATTCGAGTGAATTTTAAGAAACATGTTGCAACCCTTTTTTTAATGGGAGTAAATAGTGCAATCATAAGATCCTTGTAATTGTCAGCTTTCACATTTCCAAGAAAATTAATTTTTAACAGCGCTTTTGAAGGTACTCCAGGCTAGTATTTTAGTTTCATAGAGCATTTCCTGAAATGTTTCATCTTTCATTAGTTCTCTTATTTCCGGATATATGCTTAATTTTTGCTTCACTGACTCTTGGAAATTTTTGTTTCAAATAACACAAACAACTTCCATTTCTGTATATTGCCTTAACAAAATTCTTCATTAAACCCAATTTAATATGCAAAGGTGTAAGTAACGCCTTTTTTGATCAACTAGAGGTTCACTGGTAACGTGTTTTGTCCCGGAGTGAGTGCCTGACGTACTGGCCACTGCTCGGAGTGGCTCGGAGTTGAAATGATCATAAATAACCAATACAGTATGAGATGTTGCATTATAGCACTTCTTTGTTCAATAACTTCAGACATAGTAAAAATCGAAAAATTCAAGAAAAAGAGCCTCACAAAACGATGCATATCTCAAATACTAATTAATATTTTGAGGTGAAATCAGCATAGACTAAAAGTACTAAAAACATACAAATAAACTTACCGATTCGAAAAACACGCGAAGTATCAATTAATTCAAATTAATTCACCTATCAATTTGATCACAGTAGTATTGTAAAATCTAAAGTTGGAGGTTACAGAATAGGGAAAAAGGGAATAAAATACATCCAAGCTACTTTTGGTTCATTTTCACCAATATGAGTAACTTTCAGAACGAAAAAAGTATGAAAAACATAAAATTATTTTGGTCAGTATCAGATCATATTCATAAGATCGACCTTCTGAAATTTTAATAACATTTTTTCACTATTGGTGAAAAGATAAAAAATGTAATAGTGAAGAGTAATTTTTATCCTTTCTCTCCCCTTTTTCCCTCTGTTCATGCTCGTAAAATTATTGAGAATTTGTTCAGCCTGGGTGGATCGGTACCGTCAATTTTTGTTAAGTCGCTGTTCATGCGAGCTTCATCTAAGTACTCAAGAAAAAGCAAGTACAAAACAAAAATATTAAGAAGTTAATAGTAGAAATCAACAACATTCGACTGATGTGTAAGGGAGACAATGATTTTTGCCCAATTTCATAATAAATTCAAATAGCAAAGCATCCAATCCAAATACCACAAATATTACTAGGCATACACTTGTTTCCTTAACCATAACTCATCCGCTAAGGCCACCAAATACAATACAAAGATTTTTTAATAGCTTATTAATGTTAAAAGAAGGAAAGATCAATTGCAATACTTTTCTAGTGTCTTTATAGAATGCCTGTCAATAACGATTAATTATATTTTCGATGTAAAAATATTCTCCACAGACTGCACAGCAAAGTGTTTTGTGAGTCGGCAACAATTTACAGATTTAGATATCTTTTATAGTTTTATCGATATCTCGTAAACCAACGTGCTTTTCATCAAATTCATTATTTTCTTGCAACATGTTGGTAAAGAGTATAACTGCTTTTTTACATAACAGTTACTTGTTACACCTAAAAATAACATATACACAAATGATCAAAATGATGATCGTCTTCGCAAGCGAAAATTAAGATATCGTAGTGAAACTTGGTACACAAAAACTAACGTGTGCTAACGAGGTTGTAAAGGGACAAAGCCGGACCATTGCTGTACTCGCGAAACGCTTTTTAATGAAAACCTATGAAATGACATATCCAAGCACTAAATTAAGATACAACATATTAATTTGACGCAGGGGTTCGCAGTAGCAAGGGCCAACAGTGGGCAAAAAAACAAATGACCCCGCACTCTAAAAGGTTTAATATACATACCATTTTCCTTCAGAACCGATTACTTCAGCACCCTAATCAACTCATAAAAGGGTTCCGTGGAAAGCGCAATAAATCAATAAACAAATACTTCAGATGCGTTAAGTTTTACACCTGGGTTGAGAAAAGAGAACTTTGTAGGAAGCGGGGTAAAAATTTACGATAGGTATCATATCTCAGGACCTTCTCGGCCGATATTGGCTATATGGTATATAATGTCATCTTGACATTCCTCTGTTCTAAAGCGAAAACATAGTTTTGGGGATCAAATTTTGTCTTCTAAAAGTGTTTACAAGTGGTATAACGAGTTCAAAGCCGGTCGTGAGAGGCAAAGAAATGGTGCTGAAAATCGTTAATTAACCATTAGAGTCATTGCTGATTGTTTGGGCATATAATTTCGATCGGTGCAGGCGATTTAGGAAGACGAATTGAGCTTGAGAAGAGTCAAATCTCGAATGGTTCTTAAAACACTAAATTTTTCGAAAATGACCGTCGTGTTATCATCTATGAAACAATACTTTCTGACTATCTAAACGCAATTAAACGCATCATAACTAAAGAGAAGACTTGGATCTACGTTTACGATCCCAAAACAACGGATCAATCGAGCGAATATCGTGCAAAAGGTGAACCGAAACCGAAAAAACCACGTCAAAGTCGCTCAAAAATCAAGGTCACGTTTACAATTTTCTTCAATTATCGTGGTATGGTGCATTATAAATTCCTTCTGACGGACCAAACTGACAGCCAGGAATATTATTTGAGCGTTATGCACCATTTACGTGAAGCTATTCGCCTCAAGAGTCCAGAATTGTGGGCCGAAAACTCTTGGTTTTCGTACCACGATAATGCACCATCTCATACTGCATTGGTTATTCGTGATCTTTTCGCCAGATTTTCAACTAATATCGTGCCGCAATCACCGTATTCGCCAGCTTTGGTCCCTGTGTGTCTTCTGACTGTTCAGCAAACTCAAAAGACCACACCGAGGACACCGGTTTTACTCAAATGAAAATATAAAAGCTGAAGGCACTGATGGCCATCAGATCAATGGAGGATTTTCCATGTGCTATGATGACTGGAAAATTCGTTGGCATACGAGTTTTGCAGCGGGAGGGGATTAGTTTTAAGGAGATGGATTTGCAAGAATAAATAAAGACTTTAAAAATATAACAAAATTCACCTTTCAATTTGATTACAGTAATATATGTATTTGTAATAAGATTCCATCTTCCATTTCTTCACATCCATACCCCTTTGACCATTTCATCTCTTTCTCAGTTTCATATATCTCAAAATTTACATTATCCTTTGATAATCATTACATTTTTAATCACTTCCAGTATTCGTGCAATTGGCTTTGTAGACTGTCCTAAATTTCTATGATGTTGAATTTCATCTGTTAAATGATTTATGCTTTCATATTAAAATCAGGAGAGAAATCCTTAGATAAATGCATAGCTGAGAAATGATTAAAAAGAAACTTTATTCTAAGGAGAATAAGTTTTACTACATACTTTATATCCGGGTTGCAATAAATATGATTATATATAGTATTATTTTATGTTTTTTTCGCACCTGCCTTATGATAATTCGTAATTTTATCGATAAGCCACCCTTTAAATTTTACCAGAAAACCCCATTTAAGAAAGTAATTTTTTTTCATGTATATTTTTTCAGGTTTTGTCATGCTTATACCTTTGTATTTCTAGAACTATTATTTTTGCATTTTATTTGGTGTCGCTTAAATCTACCAGAAACCCTTGATCCTTATGCACAATTTGTCACCAACCAAAATCCAAATATTTATATTAAAATAGCGGAGAGAATACCAAATATCGCATAGTTTAAGCAAAATTCAACAAACAGAATTCTCTATAAACAGGAATTTACGGTGGATATGCTTTGATCAAAATAAAAAATGACAACCCTTTAAAATTAAACATAAACAAGGAAGCTGTACGAGAGAGTGAAACAATATTTTGTAAAACAAAAGTAATGAAGGTAAATCGCAAAACTGACCGTAAATCCAGCGCAGACAAAAGGCAACAAGAAAACAAGCACACACAAACACAAAAGTAACTGAAGGTGGTGAGGGGTGATAGCTGCACTACAGGTGGTGCGGGTGTAATTCATCTCAACATTTCATACAAGCTATACTCACACCCCTACCTCTCAAGGCAGCACCCTGTCCACAACACAAACTCCACTCCTTCTCTTGTACTCCACCGCTTGAATACATCCCTGAATATATATACATGTGAGTGTGTGTGTTGCGAGCGCTGGTATTGTCCGTTGCCCTTAATTAAATTTAAATATTTTATCACCGAAAAATTGTTTGTTACAACAACAGCAAAAAGTGAAACAAATCAAGGAGTCGGGTGCAAAAAGATGAATATGAAATGGGAGCGGTAGCACTGCAAAAAGAAATAAAGTACCGCAAGGTTGGCGGCTGGGTTGAAAAGAGAGTGCAGGATTACGAGGACGTTGGCGGTAGCGCTGATGACTGCCAAACAAATCGCACAAGCCGTTCACTGAACCGGTCGCCGGTAGTCTTGCATCGGACAGATTAAACGGTGCTGCGCAAGGTGGTGGATAGTGACATGAGGTGGGTAGACTTCGTATATAAATATTTGCTTATAACGGCATATGTTTGAGTAAGGTACACATTACTCTACATATTTATATATGTGTGGGTGTGTATGTGTGTATATGAATTTGTATATTTGTCTGGTGTTACCCTGCCTTTTCAACACAATTACTACTTCATCCAATTATTTATTGCCACCATGCCAGCATTGTTGTTCACCTCGTTGTTGCTATTATTGTTGGCCGATTTCGAGCGGTATGCTGTTCATTTACCGCACTTCATCTTCAATTGTGCTGAATAATTGCCATATGTTTTTTGGCCAACAGTTTTTGACACTTTTTTGGTTGTTCGCTTGTAAATCTCTCATTTATCCACTCACACGGTCGGCAGTTGCTTTGCCTGACTCAAAATTAACCCGGCAACAGATTGTCACTGACCAAGCAGCCTTTTCGTTTTTGAAGTCCCTCCCTTTTTGTTGTTGTTTTGACGTGTTAAGTGCGGGCACCCGCACATTTGACTGTCGGCTTTTTTTATATTTTCGACGGGGATTTTTATGAATGTATGTGTGTATTTTAATCAAAAGAAACCGTCGGCTTTAAGACCAACAATCCAAACAATGAGGGAAATACATAAAATTGTATATATTAAATTAATACTTAATATATCGAACAATTGGACTTTTTTCTCATAACAGTAAGAGATGCGCAGCAAACGTGGAATTAAAGTATTTCTAAACTCGGCAGGACACCGCTCGCTGATAGATTTACATACTATATATACGTAGTACTTAAGGGGCGTAACTCTACATTTCGCTGCCTCATACTATCGACATAGAAATGGGCCAGATGCAGTATTAGCCACACCCACTCCCCATACAAAGTTATATTTATACCATAAGCGTGGTATATCCAGTTTGCCACGAAGTTTGTAATAAACAGAAGCAATTGTAAGAGGCCCTACAGAACATGCATACAACGTCTACCAAAAGAGATCACGTGATCAGTAAGGTGACCATTTGATCATGTCACGTTTTTCTTTTGTACAACGTTTATAAATTTTTCTAGATTATTACGCAAATCAAGTTTGTCGGAAAATCATTTTCTAAAACGATGCTTATTCCTGGCTTACTGGCTTCATCAACAAACGATGGTTGCTATGGCAGTGGGTCCAATCCTCGTGTGGTTCAAAAAACGCAATTGTATTGTATCCCCAAAAATGTGCCATTTGCCATGGTTTGTGGTATGGCGGCATTATATGTCCTTATTTCAAAAGGAGGCAGGAAATTCCGTTTTTGTTTTAAACTACTAAAGGTTCGATAACTTCTTTACGAATAAGGCTTATCCACTCAAATTTTAGTTAATGAAACGATGTATTACTCCTCCATCATGATAAGATGATCTCCATGTCCCATTTTATGACAGTACATTTGATTCTTCTTTTCGATAGCTTCCAAAAAGCTTGAGATATACTAATTAAATTTTTTACTCTGGGGAGCACATAGTTAATATTGACCCTCCAGTAATTTGCCTTTCTCCTAAAACATAAAATAACATAATTTGGTCGAAAATTAAATATCAAAACTGATTTTAGCCTGATGGGACAACTGATCTCAAACAAAATATCTGTATTGTCAATTATATTGAACACGAGACTCAATATTATGTGTAAGTAAGTCATACTGTTAGATATCGTAAGGACATTAAGTATTTTTTTTTATATTTCTTGGTGCCAAATAAGTATAAAATTTATAAATTGTACAAAAACGTATAACGTCGGTACGTTTATCTACCTAGGTCCCGTGTATCGAATGTATTATGTCGCTCTTGCTTTGCAAATTTTTTTTCACCAAACTGTTTTTCTTCTCTCTCTACTCGACTTGCACTCCTGCTCTCTGAGAGCACTCGTCAACAACTCGGTATAAGGGGACTGTGGGACGGCATTTCTAACTCCTTACGTACAGCTGCAACTGAAACCATTGGTTTTCAGAAAATACAAAAAAACAGCTGGTACGACGAGGAGTGCCGTGTCGCAGCGGAGAGAAAACAGGCTGCCTACCTCGCAACGTTACGATCGACCACAACACGTGCGGGATGGGATAGATACCGAGAGTTGAAGAGGGAAGCGAGATGCATCTACAGACAGAAAAAGAAAGAGGCCGAAATACGTGAGTACGAAGAGTTTGATAAGCTGGCCGACAGGGGTAATGCTCGAAAATTCTATGAAAAAATGCGGCGGCTAACAGAAGATTTCAAGACCGGAGCATACTCTTGTAGAACTCCCAAAGGTGACCTAGTCACCGATGCCCAGAGCATACTTGAATTATGGAGGGAACACTTCTCCAGCCTGCTGAATGGTAGTGAACGTACAACGCCAGGAGAAGGCGAACCCGATTCCTCAATCGATGATGATGGAGCAGACATTCTATTGGCCGACCATGGAGAAGTTCGAGTAGCAATTACCCGCCTGAAGAACAACTAAGCAGCGAGCGCCGATGGGTTGCCGGCAGAGCTATTCAAACACGGCGGCGAAGAACTGGTAAGGAGCATGCATCAACGATTGGAATTTAAGTCTGCTATGCCCAATCCATAAAAAAGGAGATTAGCCTCCTCAACATCGCATATAAGGTTCTATCGAGCGTATTGTGTAAAAGATTAAAGCCCACCGTCAACAAACTGATTGGACCTTATCAGTGTGGCTTTAGACCTGGCAAATCAACAACCGACCAGATATTCACCATGCGCCAAATCTTGGAAAAGACCGGTGGAAGGAGAGTCGACACACACCACCTCTTCGTCGATTTCAAAGCTGCCTTCGACAGCACGAAAAGGAGCTGCCTCTATACCGCGATGTCTGAATTTTGTATACCCGCAAAACTTATACGGCTGTGTAAACTGACGTTGAGACGCACCAACAGCGCGTTTAGGATCGGGAAGGACCTCTCCGAGCCGTTCGATACCAAACGAGGTTTCAGACAAGGCGACTCCCTATCGTGCGACTTCTTCAATCAGCTGCTGGAGAAAATAGTTCAAGCTGCAGATCTTATTCGAACAGGTACGATCTTTTATAAGAGTGTACAGCTGCTGGCGTATGCCGATGATATTGATATCATCGGCTCAACACCCGCGCCATTAGCTCTGCTTTCTGCAGGCTGGACAAGGAGGCGAAGCAAATGGGTCTAGCAGTGAATGAGGGTAAGACGAGATATCTCCTGTCATCAAACAAACAGTCGTCGCACTCGTGACTTGGCTCTCACGTCACTGTTGACAGTCATAACTTTGAAGTCGTAGATAATTTCGTCTATCTTGGAACCAACGTAAACACCACCAACAATGTCAGCCTGGAAATCTAACGCAATATAACTCTTGCCAACTGGTGCTACTTCGGACTGAGTAGGCAATTGAGAAGCAAAGTCCTCTCTCGACGAACAATATACCAAACTATATAAGTATCTCATAATTCCCATCCTGCTATGTGGTGCAGAGGTTTGCGCGTTGGCCATGGCGAATATCGCATGCGATGGATCGATGAGTAATTAGATATATGCCGACATTTACATAGTTCAGCGAATTAAAAGACAACGGCTACGCACATTAGGTCATGTTGTCCGTATGGACGAAAACACTCCAGCTCTGAAAAAATTCGACGCAGTACCCGCTGGGGGAAGCAGAGGAAAAGGAAGACCTCCACTCCGCTGGAAGAACCAAGTGGAGAAGGACCTGGCTTCGCTTGGAATATCCAATTGGCGCCACGTAGCGAAAAGAATAAACGATTGGCGCGCTGTTGTTAACTCGGCTATAATCACGTAAGCGGTGTCTACGCCAATTATGAAAAGGAAGGAATGGTTTTTCTACAATTCCTCGCTTAATCAGCCCAATGTTTCGTCACTTTAGAAACACGAGTCTCCAGATAGTCAATTTAAGTCATACCTTTTGAATCTCACAAAACTATGCCTTTCCGGTTGATAGGAAAATTTTCACTTTACGCCAGTTCTCCGGTTTGAACTTTGACTACTCCTATCTGTTTTGGGGTGGACACATGAATCAACATTTTGCCAACCGTCACGAAACAAACAACAATTTTTGGATTTAGCGTAAACAGTCGACGTTGCCGCGTTTGTTGACTGGATTAAGCAAATTTGGTATTTATTGCATCGAAAGCATTTTGATGAGAAATCTTTGTTTAAATGTCATGCAAACCCACTCGTCGAATTTTTTTTTTTTCATGGGTTCTTTTCTAGGTATAACTGTCAGCAATATCTTCCAAATATCACATCAAAATAATCATTAGATTTTTGTATATGATTGTCCTTCTGAAGAACTTTAAGTACCTTCGGTAATTTTTTCGATGAGTGAAATTATTCAACAAAAAAGGTGCATAAAATTTTGTTTGAGAAATAATATTTCTGGCTCCGAAACTTTCAAAGTATTGGAAAAGGCTTTCCGTGACAGTTGTTTGTCACGAGTTTTGTGTTTGGGATTGGTACAAATTATTCAAAAACGGTCGAGAGCACGTTGACGACGAACTATTTCCGATGCGGCCACCAAAATCAACTGATGATCAAGACGTCAATAAAATAAAGGGATTGGTGCTAGAGAATCGTTGATTAAAAGTCAGAGATCTCTTTTGGGCCTAATAAAGCACAATTTGTGTCAAAGCCACTAAATTGTTTCGAAAAGCAGCGTCGCGTTAACGTCTGTGAAATAATGCATTCCGACTACCGTTATATCATTAAACGTATTATTACTGGCGATGAGATTTGGATTTATGTTTGAGACCCGGAAACAAACGATCAATGGGCTAAATAAATAAACGTCAAAGTAAATAAAGAAACAAAGTATTCTTAACAGTTTTCTTCGATTATTGACGCGAGGTGTAATCGGAATTCCTTCCGACTGGCAAAATTCCAAAGAGGAAAACTATTTGAATACTATGCGTCGTTTGCGACAAGCTATTCGCAAAAGGAGGTCGGAATTATCTTCGTGAGTTTTTCCGCAAATTTTCAACGAATACCGTGCCGTAACCACCATATTCGCCTGATTTAGCTATTCAGAAAACTCAAACGACCACTCCGAAGAAACCATTGTGACACAATTGAGTATATTAAACGTGAATTGCTACTAGCACTGAAGGCTATTCTGAAAATTTACTTTTACAACTGTTTTGAGGAGTGGAAATAAACGTTGGCACAAGTGCATTAGGACCGAATGTTTATGGTATAAGGTCAGCCGTAGTCGGAATGTAAATTTGTGTTTTACGGCAGGTAAGTGAAATTGTTGTTCGAAATTGGTAAAAGCACTTAAAGAAGGTACATAGAAACGTCAGGAATATGTTACCCAGCTAATTACATAGAAATTGGTCAAGAATTACCGAAGCTATGTGATTTCATCGAAAGGTGGGCATTACTATGAACACTTTTAAGTTTCAACATCGACTGTTACATAGTCTTTTTGAGCCATCCAAGATGTAAAATTATATATCTCCGACGCACGAATTTATCGATTTATCGCACTTTTAGTAGTGTGCGTGACAATGGTCCGATTTTGAATACGACTTTACTTTTTTACCAAGGACATACAGAACCAGATTTCAACTCGCTTCGTCATCCTGATCGTTTGTATATATACATATGTATAACTCTATATCTATTATTTCTTTATAGCAACATGTTGCCAGAGTATAAAAATGCCGATATTTGTACTTCTACTTCTACTTGTCGTGGGGTGATGGCTGCAAAAATTGTGCCAACTGAACTTTGGACAATTTGCTAACACATGGTCCAATGAAATATTGCAGATAGTTTTCTCATTGACAAATAAATCTTGTACCATATCTTATTTAGAGCTTCTTTCTTTTTTTTAATATTTCTCGAAACATGTTAATCTTTCAACACTACAAGCGTGGCCAATTGTTTCAGTTAACTCCAATATTCTGAAATTGAGTGCCAACACAGTATCTTAAATTTCTTTATTTAAGTCCAAATACCAATGGAAACAATTAGCGGCATACCAGAAAAAAGATTAGACACTCATATCCACTACTTGGTTCAGATTCATTTGAAAATATATTTTTGATCCAGCAGACTTTCAGCGTAAAGTACTTATATCTCCAAAATATTATATGTAATATAAGTCACTCATGCGCAGTGGCATACCAACAGAGAGGTTCACAAATAGCGACGTCATTCGTGTGGCACAAAACGGAAGACTTATCTCCATGGACAGCTCGCCCTTCGGCGCTTACATATGCTGCCACAATACGATACAATACAATAACAATAACATATTTGCGATACAAGGCAACAACAATAACTAAATAGTAAACAAACCGCACGTGGCCAGCTGTCAAGACGACGAAGACGATGAGCAAAAATAATAAAAACAAATAGCAACAAAAGCTCGCTGCAGTCCCAAGAAATTCAATTCAGCGCACTCACACCAGTACACGCCAGCAGCGCGCACACGCTGGCCACCCCAGCTGACACGGTTAAACAATAAGCATATCACGATACACGAAACAACATGGCCAGCAATAGCAATAACAACGCCGGCGCTAACATTCACACACACAAAACAGCTGTATCGAATTTTGCTTTCGGCCTAAAACAACAACAATACACAACAAGCACAATACACTCACGTGTGTAGTTGTGTGTGGTCTTCGCACAGCTGCTCGGCTATGAAATTATAATTTTTTCCGTTAAACACAATAACTGCAATTTGGATGCGTTCTGATACACTTCTTAACCGCTGAAACGCACTGATAGCGCACACAAAACCGAGCGATTGTAAAAATTGCGAAGTAAATACACGTAAGAATCTGAGCGCAACTGAAACGCCTCGAATCGACGAATTAACACTGAAATGTTGCTGGGCAAGTGCTGGGCTAAGCGCACAAACACAGGCGCATGCAGCCACATTCATACACATACACACATACGCGAGAAAGTGGTGTAAGAGCGCGGCAATCGGTGTCAGGCGTTAGTTGTGGTAGGACACACACTCGTACGCACACACACAAATGCGCGCTTATTTTATATATAATAGCAACTGAGCACAGCGCAGCAACAACAAAAGTGAAATTTTCATACACGCAGACCATTCACAGGCTCGTCAAGCAAGGACCACCGGAGAAAAAACTAAGCGCCGCACAAATACAATGAGCGCACAATGTGCGGCGCTGAGGTTGACATTACCTACTATGCGGCAAAATTCATTCGCTCAGCCTCACCACCACCACAAGCGCATGCAAACACACATACAGACACGCACACAATTACACACAAATGCATAATAAAAAGCTGTAAGTTACCGCCAGTTATTGCCGCAGTTGCTGACGCTGTCAAAGCGTAGAAATGTGTGCCACAAATACCCAGCGGAAGGCGTTGAGTGGCGTGCGACGCGGCGCAGGCAGAAAAGGCAAATCAAATTTCATAGAAATATGAGTAGTGCAAAATATGAGAAAATAAAGCGATGCATAACAAAAACACCGCCCACTTTTAGCACGCAACCAAGTGGTGCTGAGCAGCGTTGCATGCCTCCGTGACGTATACGCAGCCAACGAGCGTACATAAACACACACGCGCGCGCTCTTGAAATAATAGAAAATATGAGTCGAGCCGTACGATGTGCGCACATGAGAGGAAAAAATTCATATGTGTATGTGTGTTGTCGGCGTTGCACTCTTGGCAACAACCACAGTTGTGCGGCTACGTCACCTAATATGCTAATTTTTGTTGCGCCAATTCAAAGCGGCTCCACCAACTGCTGAGCGCTGTGGCATGCAAATGAGTGTGCACTTTTGTTGTGTGCTTCTTGGACACACGCCGCAATGTAAGCAACATTAAGTGGCGCTAATGCGACCGTTTGTAGCGCTCAGGCTGTCGCCGCACCAGCAGCAGGCAGTGCGATGTTGTTGGTCAGTTGCAGTGCAGTAGGAGGCTGCTTCTCAAGTTGCTGAGCGTGTACTTACGAGGACATAAGTTACAAAATTGCTCTATAATCGGTGTATGTTTTTTAAGCGGCATTCACTTGCTCTCAACTCAAATAATGTGCGCTCGTGAAGTTGTGTTTTGATGGCATTTTATGTCTTAAGTTCTACTACAGCTAATTTACCATAGAAGGGTAATACGAGTATACTTGTAACAGTTACAAAGTAATATATTGTAAAACTCTTCTAATATTGCCGTTTTAAATAACTTTTGTTCTTAACTCAAAAATAAATAAATTCTGTTTTCAATAAAAAATAATTAAAATATATATATATATTTAGTAAAGAGCTACACGTTAAATTTTCATTACGAAGTAAACTGAAACATTAAAACTTTACATAATTTTTCAGTCAATTAAAGTTTCATTACCGGAAGTAATGGATTGTGAAGTCATAAGGATTTGATATTATTCTACATTTTGAGCATAATTTCAATGGCTTTTCATAGAAACTAATTTCATAAAATTAATGTAAGAAAAATCGAATAACATTTTTCGATTTTATATGGAAATTTGAATTGTGTTGTGAAACTTCAGAATAGATCTGCTTCAAAGAAATTTGAAAATATTATTACATTTTTCTGCCTGGCAAGGTAGGTTATGGTTATACGAGTAAGTACTGTTCGACCAAGCAAGAGTCATGTGTCAAGTATCACCATCGACTGTGAACCGCATGACAAATGTCTTAGATCGTTTCCGATAGCAAATCAACAATACTGATGTTATCCAATCCAATAGCGACCTCTAACGAAATATGACTCAAATTTAATTCTACTACGTTAGGGTGCGACTAGACTTACTAACGTCCAGCCCCAACAAAAGTTTACTGAAGAAAATTATACAAATAAATAGCAAATAATAGTTATAAAAACGAAGAAAAATCAGGGAACTAAAAACAAAAGTAGTAATAAGAAGATAAAAATAATTATGTAACGGTTAAAACACGTAAACCGCTTTTTTTTTTAAGAACACAAATTATTAAGCTAACAACTCTTGTTGCCTCTGCGCGGGTCAGAGTTGACTTTAAAGGTTCTATTCTTGATTACTACTACTGAACGTCCGTGAAGCGCTATATTATTTCAAAAACAATTTTTTTATCTTTTCTGATGCCTACGAATAGAATGAAGAACATTTTGTGAAAGCAGTCAATAGTTTTATGCAGAAAGTTTGGATTAGTTTTCCTAGCTAAATGTAATAGGAACCACCTTCTTGAACTGCGGGTTATAGAGTGAAAAATATTTCTGCGTGAGTATTACATTTACAGCACTACAGTTGACACCACTACTTAAACGACAGTATTAATATTTTATTTTAACTTAATAAATCAAAAAATATATATTTTTTCTCCTATTAAGTAAAAAAACGTATATTTCTCTAATACATATACCTAACAAAAAATTAAAAAATTTATTTTCAATTATTACAATTTTTTAATTTGTTTAAAATTATTTTCTCTTGCTATACTGTGTATATATATGAATATAATAAGTTTGGAATGAAGTTTTTAGCATCAAGAAGCAAACGTCGGACACACGGGGTATAGACATATACATAAGTAAGGGTATTATGATCCGATGTTGCTAAAGTTGATGCATTTTTATTTTATTTAATTTAGTTAAATTTTGTTTTATTTTATATTGTTTTACTTTATTTTATTTTGTTGTATTTTATTTTATTTTATTTTATTTTATTTTAATTTATTTTATTTTATTTTATTTTATTTTATTTTATTTTATTTTATTTTATTTTATTTTATTTATTTTATTTTATTTTATTTTATTTTATTTTATTTTATTTAATTTTGTTTTATTTTGTTAATAATAAAATCCATTGATTGCCACTAATGCCACGAGTAGCGTAACACGAGCACCACAGCCAGCACAAGAGTTTTGCGAGAACTCTCAGGAAGCGATAGCAAAACACATACATACAACACTGAGAGAGAGAGAGAATACGTGAAAAACACTATTCACACACTGATGCAATAATATTTGAAAATTCAAGATTCTATTGCACTAACACTCATGCAATGCGAAACACCAGCGCGCGCACCAGAGGCGGAGTCAGCATCCGATAGCAATGTTCAGCACATTATATACGAAAAATGGGTGGCGCTTGCAAATGAAGGCAAATTTGACATAAAATATCGTGTTATATATACAGTACATAAGAGCGTACATAATAGAGCGTAATAAAATGGCGCATAACGGCTTTAAAAACTGTAAAAGAATTAAAAAAAAAATTTATAAGGATTTTAAATTTAAAGAAAAACCCTTTCGCACAAATTGCGGCATGACGGCACTGTATTTTGTTTACCGCGTGTTTATGAATAAACAACACGTACTACACACCCAACAGCACAGGCAACCACTACCCACCGCCAACGATACAATGCAACAACAAGGCGCTGTAGGCTTTCGCAGCTGACGAAGTGAAAAATTATAAACACAACAAACGCAATTGCGATACAACGACGATACAAGCGCTGAGAGAGCACAGCCGAGTGCTGCCTGCTGAGAGCAGATTTCTGGCATGTCCTTGCCTCATGTTTTGGCTTGTTTCGTTGTATCGCTGATGGAGCGCCCAACACGTGGCTCAGCGAGGCAAATGCGATACAAAGCAACAACAATGCGGTAGTACAGCTGTGTGGCAAGTTTGGCGTGGCGGGGCGTGAGTACGCGGTGCTTCTAACAAATGCGATACAACTCATTCATGCCACCGCGACAGCAACAAAAACAACAGGGGAACTGGGCTTTGTGAGGACAATGTGACAGGCGAATTGGGTGAATAACGGCAGTGTTGCTTTTGTGGACAGCTGGAAATGCGGTCGGCGGTTGTTGTTCGGCCGCGCACCGTTTGCACCTTCGCTCAGGTGATTTTACCGTTAGCTACTTTTCCACAATGTGACGAATTGTATGACTGTATGTGTTTAGTGTATTTAGTGTCTCTGTGTGTGTGTGCGTGTCTGTATTTTGTGCAGTTGGCCTATTGTATTTTTCGCATTGTCGCTAGAACTTTTGACATTCGCAACATCACAAAACCGGCGTCCACGTTGACACTATGACAATATCAGTGGCGTTATCTCAGCACGTCCGCCAACAGTGTGACAATAACATGCATGACGCGGTAGGGAAATGACAGGGTTACACCTATTTTTGGGTGATGCAAATTCGAAACTGAGAGTGAATTTTGGATCCGTCGAGATTTAAAATTATATATATTTATATATATGACAGGGTGCATTGAGTTTGCCACGAAGTTTGTAACGCGAGCTATAGTCGCTTTTGCTACGGGTATCTGTGTGTAAATGTTCGAACTGTGTCTTATTTTTCGAGACATTGATCTGAAACTATTCATATGTCCTTTCTTCCACAAAAAGCTACATTTATTAGAACCGTTAATATCGCACCACTATAACTGTCACACAAACTGACGGAACAAACTCATATCTTTTTAGGGACTATTTTATTGGTCAAGGTATCGGCATGAAATTCGCGACGGATTATTGTCTAAAGCAGCGGTATAATCTCAGAAGAAATTGCTCAGATCGGAATACACAATTAATTGTCATACTGACAAAGCGATCAAAATTAAATATGAAATCCTTTGTTTTTGAGAAGGGCGTTATAGTTTGAGAGCAACTGAAGTTAATGTTTTTTCTGTTTCAGCTAAAATTGCCTTAATTCCATTTACCTATGTTGCAAGAATGTGTCTATGTAGATTTCCTCTTAATATGTCAGCAGGTCTAATAGCATAAATGTGTAAATAATAATGTGTAAATGTCCCGCCCATTGGATAAAAAATTTGTCATTAGTCAGCACTCCATCTACGCCCTTACTAAATGGTTGGAGAATATGTCATAAAACTTGTTTTAGTTTTGTTTTTTTTTCTTAAAAATCACTAAATTTGAGGCATCACTTTGGCATAAGAAGACAAATAGCAGAGGATCAGTTGATGAAGGAGGATCTGAAGGGGTTGTTTATGAATCGATCAACAATCGATTTGTTATGTTGCTAACGGTAAAGGAGTTACTAATCCCAAAAGGTGAACTCCGACTTCGTTTTGTGGTCTCTAGACGCACTTTTCATTTAAACATGAATCTCTTACAAAAAATAGTATTTCTGCCTAGAATTAGACACATTTGAACCAATTTATTTTGATTAAAGTTTGTATAGATTATGAATATCAAAAATTAATTCTTACATTAGGGATGTAATAAATGTTATGATTATTGAAATATTAATATAAAAACACTAATATAGCAGTCTGAGCAGTTCAGTGGAGAAAGTTTGCTTTCATCATCAATCCTTTCGTCGACAAAGCTAGGTGAAGTTGACTTTGTTACTATAGGCATTAACCTAACATCTGAATTTAGGAACTCAACCGCTTGAATTTGGCTGTGATCTTAGGAATACACATCATAAATGTTTCAATACGTTTTAAACTAAGAAATAATCATAAGTAGAAGCACACTTCTTATTCAAGTAATGGCGTTGGCATTCTGAACCGAATATTCTGGATATAATTTTTAAAAGTTTTTTGTTCCTAACATAACATTTTAACTTGGATGTGGTCAAAATACAGAGCTTCAAACAGCTTGCTGGCTATACTTGAGGTAAAAAGTTGATGGTATCTTAAAAGATTATAAACTGAAGGTTATACATATACGCATCACTAGTATGGTTCTGACACTAAAAGAAGAATCTGCATTCCTCCTAGAACACCACGTCTTTTTGCAGGTCTCGGGAAAACGAAGATAATAATGAGTCGTATAAACAAAAACAAAAATAATGAGACGTATGTCAAGAAATGTAGCAATTGACTATTTTCGGTGAAAAGTAGATACTCCATTTTACACCTAAAAACTTTTTCACAAAGAAGCCAAATCCTACTCCAAACCCTATCATAAAATACCGTTGAATTTAATATAATAGTATGTTAATTCATTCCGGCTTGTGCCGACATAAATACCAAACGTATTTCTTGACTGTAACGAATCTTTGAAAGATTCTGCTTATCAAACATTCCTCTTCCTATGGACAACAGTGTAAGCCTCTCTATAAGTTTATTTTGCGAAACTTACTACTTGATTAAAATAAGCAAATATTGTCAATCATCTAAGATAAACTTGACTTTCAAAGAAAAAAGTCTTAAACCGTTGAATTAGCGCTTTGCCTTTTGGAAAAGTTCCAAACATAAAGGACATTATGCAAAAACCCAACTTTCTTCCGAAATAATACCTGAAAATTAAAATATAAATTAATCAGTCAAATAATGAAAAGATTACTGGTAAAACCTTAAACAAACAAGAATCTAACAAAATAGCACAATGTTAAACCAAAGATGGAAACCAAAAAAGTTGAATCTTCTTCGCTGGGTTTTCTGAAGCTTTGGAATAAATCTAAAATGCAATCACATTGATGTCCTAAAATAAATTTTAGAAACTTCCTCGATGCTATTAGCTGAATTTTAGAGAAATAATGTTTTTTAAGCCTCGGTTTTTACTCAATCTGTATGGGTTGTCCAAGTCATAGTCAGCCAAAAAATTATCTCAGTCGTGGTCACTGATCTCGTGAAATCTTGTTATACAGTGTGTCCAAAAATTTACATTAAGATTTAAATGTGTTGCCTTTTCAATTAATCTCTTCAGAGTTGAGAAGATTTTGTATGATATTTTTGAACTGCAGTCACCAAGCTTTCCTTATTCTTGAAGTATATTACAATAACGAAGTCCGTTTTTATCGTCTAACGCGTAATTTTTACTGAACTTGACCAGTCAGCTGTCGATTTTTTTTTTTTTTTTTTGTAGAGTTATCAACACTTTAGTATATGTTTTTATTTATTTTTTTACTTTATTTTTTAATAGTTAAAAAGTCTAGGATCGATCCCAGTTCAATCTAGCATGAAATATGTACTTCTAACACCAGTCGGCAAGGAATTGTAAGCTACCGAACGCGTTTCAGCGCTTCAGAACTCTCGTAAAACCATTAGTTCTTCGGAGGCAGCTTTAGATTTAAGGATCGGCTAAGCACATTTTCTACTGTGGGCATTAATTGCGTAATAAAATTTAGCAAAAACTATACCCCTTCTATGAAATTCATTGCATGGCCTGTCTTTACAAGAAACCTTCATAATAAATATGTAATCTTAGTTTTATATAAAATACTTGAATCTGTTACCACAATATGTTATATACACTTACATACTGCTGAACCTCCAAAAACCCCTAATGAAATTGCTGCTCAACTGTAAAAATATACACATTAGCTAACGGTAAAAATTAAATTTATTACTCAAGCGAGAAATAAGAGCAAGCAGAAAGAAATCAGGGAAGAGAAATTTATGTGCACTATGTTCACCTTGAAGGGAAGTAATCACGCAATTTCGCACTACTAGCAATTGCTACCTACAACCAAGCAGCAGCAGCAACAACACACCACACCACTGCGTATACAACAACTACTACATTGCCGCTCGCAAACAATCACAACTCAATCACTGCTTCGAAGAATTTCATTTTTAAGCCGGAAGGGTTTGGAGTTCGAAATAAAAAATTCTATTAGCCACCGAACAAATGTGAAGTTGACTCTGGAAATTGGTAAACTAGATTGCAAAAACAACAAAGAAAAAATGCTGCTGATAATATTGCAAAGTATGCTTGCTCTGCCACAATTACAGTTGGAGCTGCGCAGAGCGGCAGAGAGGTTGAAAGCAGGAAATTTGTAAGGAATTCAATCAGAAAATCGTAAGCAATTAATTACATGGCGCACATTTTTCAAGCACACACATTTGTATGCATTTTAGTGTAGGTTGTTGGGCGGATCCGGTTAAGTGATGTGATGTGAAAGCCAAGCTTATGTGGCAAGCATGCGTTGCAAACCCACTTGCAACATAATGCAATGGAATACAAATGAAAGTGCAGCGCATCTAATTGAGTAACCTCCGAGTAGCAGTCATATATTACGAAAGCAGGTACAAATACGGATATGCATGAATGTTATAAACTTAAAAATTGTTCTTTTAACCTAAAATATGGCGCCAATAAATATGTGGATTTCTATTAAAGGCACATAAATCTTGAGAAGAAAGCGCAATTTCTTGGCATTTTACATGCACTTTCAATTTTCATTAGCTTGTAATACCGCCATAACGGTAAAGTGAAAGCACAAAGTGAGCCGAGCCAGACAATGCAAAGCTTTCAAACGCATAGATAAAGTTTTTAACAATATCTTTACGCTATGCAAAATGAGCGCTCACTCCTTGTGTGTTGCATGCTTCGACTTTGTCTTTGTCCTGGTCCTTGCCTTGGGTTCCTTAAGCAAATTATGCAAATAAGGATTTTTAATGTAAACATTTATTTTGTGCATACTTCAAAAAAGGATGCGGGTCGCTGCTGCAGGCGTTCAATCTAACAACCAAGCGACACGCCAACCAAGCAGCCAACAGGCATTCGCTTCATCAGCCGACGAGTGGGTGAGTGAGTCGGTAAACAAAAGCCCAGCTGTCACTGCTGCTTGAGTTGAAAGTCAGCCAACCATTAATTTTTGTCTCTGCTTATCGGTCATAATCATTAACGCGTCTGTGTCTAGTCACTCGCCTTTCTAATTGTCTTAAAATTTTTGCGCAACAACAAATTTATGGGGAAATTTGTGCCAGCATTGTCACTAAAAAATCGACCTTTCCTTAAACGACGCTGCGCCAGCATTCATTCCCCGCCCTCTCGCACTTTCTACCTTCTGCTTTTCCACACTCCGTTGCACGCTGAAATCGTGGCGGAAATGAAAAACAAACATAGACGGTTGACATTGGCGTACAAATACAAAAATAACAAATTCTCCAACGCACTACCTCATCCAATTTGACGCCCACACATTTGCGCCGTGTAACGACTACACGTAAATCCTGTGAGTCCACTCAAACCCACA
Organism: Bactrocera zonata; assembly: GCA_037783105.1. Lineage (NCBI taxonomy): Eukaryota > Metazoa > Arthropoda > Insecta > Diptera > Tephritidae > Bactrocera > Bactrocera zonata. The sequence goes on from JBAWJQ010004367.1 coordinate 90,276, forward strand.
ACTTTTTACGTTGCTTAATACATTGTGTCTGCTTGAACGTGGCCCTATTTTTTGCCTTCCACCTTACTGCACTTAGCAGCGAGCAGGATAGCAAAGTAGTTAGGGCGGCTTCAATATGCCTAGCAGACAGCTAGTAGACTTGCAGTCGAACAGGTGGTGATTAAAAGTAAGTAAGTAAGTACGGTAAGTAAGCAACACTGTGCTCAGCGCCATCACCTTGCTTCAGCTGAAAATTTAAGCAGAATTATTGTAAGGCAATGTTAAATTCGAGTGCTGCCGAACGTTATTGCGAGAATAACAGACGTGTGAGATATTACATTCTATTACTACTCATTCCTTCTAAGTCAAAATTGTCAATTCCTTACTAATATCCCGTATCCAATATTATTTGTTTAAAGTTCCATATTTTTATTTAGCATGAGCCACCTTTTGTAAATGCAGCTATAAGATAAAGTGATAAAAAACGTTGACTGTACTCGTATCTATAGTATTGGCATTATTTTAGATTTTGAAATGATATAATTCCCTATTTAAGCGTGTTCAGAATTCTGGCCCTCACTTCCTATCAAATAATAACGGACCTGGTTTTATGCGGTCAATGCCTTCCAACTCGGCTACATTCCCCAAATTATTTAAAGATTTTTTCTTGGCACTACAATAACAACGATCGGCAGGTTCAGCAGTTAGATAAACTGACATCTATTTGCCATTTTGACCCTTCTGATAGTTTTTTTAGACGAGTGGCTTTCAATTAAGCAATATTTTTCGGTGTTGGTCTTTTTGTCATCGACTACTTGATGTACTATATAATCAGTTTGGTTTACCATTTCTTAATAAACAGATTGTCTTCAGAACAACGCTTGCAAATCGTGAAAATTAATTAGCAAAATAATGGTTCGGTTCGCTTGACGGATTGTAAGCTGACCGCAAAACAGAGCCGGTAACCCGAGAATCGATCAATTTCATAATACGTTAGCTTGAGTAGATAACGTTTCTTAACACGCCGTAGAGTGTACATCGAAGATGCTATTGTTTTTGTGGAACAGAGCATCAAAGGATACCGGAAGAAATCTATCCGCCATCGCATCAATTCGTACTGTGCCATATACTTTATGAATGATTTTAAGGAAAGATCTTAGTTTACGGGCTTGCAGAGGCTAACTCGTGAAAGAATTGAAGCAGAACGACCATCAAGCGCGTATTATGTTCTGTAAATGGGACCGAAACGAGATAGCCACTGATGCCGATTTTCTCAATTTCCCAAGCATACTTTGTTCGGCACATTTAGTTAAATGGGTACGTTTATAAACAAAATTGTCGGATTTTGAGTGATGGTAATCCACAAGCTATTGTCTAGACTTAGTCACGTCCTAAAAAGTTGCTCAGTTTGATGTGATTTATGTAGAAGGAATCATTGGTCCTTCAAAAATTAACGGCCACAATGTTACTGGTAATATGGCGCACCATATAGTCATGATTAATGGCTTTAGCCTTTAGGAAGCCTGAAATGGAGGAAGTTGATGTGGATGATCTTTTGTACCAAAAGGACGGAGCTCTGTTTCATACAGCCAATGAAACAAATAATGAATTAAAGCCTTATCTCGCGTAGCGAGCATGTGGAATGACCTCCAAGATCATCAGGATTTAACACCACTCAACTATTTAACAATAATGCATTGAAAGAGAATATGTGGCGCGTTATTACCGACATACCACCCCAATTATTGCAAAAAGTGGTCGAAAATTGGTCATCTGGGCTGGCATTATTCGAGCCAACGGCGATCACTGCTCCGAAATCAGTCTGAAAATCTAATTAATAGGCTCTTTAAAATAAAAATAATTACTTGACCATAATATTAAATTGTATATATTTTATTTTTCTTGAAAACCAAACGTATAAAAATCAGGGTTAAGCACTTAAACTATTGTACACTTTGCATCATGATGCGAGAGATTAAGAATAATGTTTTGGTGGAGAACTAGCAAATTATGGCATACATTTAACTGTGCAGTTCTCCTGTACTAATGTGCGTTTCTGAGATGGAGAAATAGATATATAATTTATTTAGAAAATTACATGGAACGAGGAATTAAAAATGTAGATTAGTGAAATTTATAAGCCTGAAAATCTTGGTTTTGCCAATTAGTCTTTCTTAAGCAAAAAAAATCTGTCTCTTTCAATTAGAGTGTAAACGCAGGCAAATGTTAAAGTTCTAAAGGTCTTGTATATTATGTAAGAAATGGAAAACCACTAATGAAAGCAGCATTGAAAAACCCATTGATAACATGAAATAAACTCTCGATCACCAAATATTTAATTCTGTTAGTTTTCTAACCAGAGAATATGTCATAATTAGTCTCAGTATGAGCTATTCCAGACTAGTCGAACGATTGATTTTAGATTTTACTATCAACAACTGATGAGATTGAAGCAAGCAATCGAAAAAACGGCTAGAACTAATCAACAGAAAGGGCTTCGCTTTCCATCAGGACAACGCTAAACCACACACATCTTTGATAACTCGGAAAAAGCTAGAAGAGCTTTGCTGGCAAGTTTTTATACATCCGCCATATAGCCCTAACATTGCTTCATCGGATTGCTATTTGTTTCGGTCATTGCAGAACTTTCTTAATGGAGTAAAGTTGGCTTCGAGAGAAGTCTATGAAAATTACTTGTCACAGTTTTACGCCGAGAAACTAGAAAATTTTTACACTGATGGAAACCACCAACTAAAATGGTATATATTTGTTTTATTAAAGTTCACTATAAATATAAAAAATATGTTGAAATTTTAATAGAAATACGAAAAGACTTTTTCGACTACCCTATATTAATAAAGTCATAATACAAAAAGTAAGTTAAGTTAGGCCTTTTCTTTCTGGTTTTAGGAATAAAAATTACTGCTAAAAGTGACAGCATTTTTAAGATTGGCATTACCGGACCACGATATTTTACACATGCCTGTCACATTAACCGTGTCTAAGTATACCATATATGCCCCTTCATATGCATACATTTGGCTTAGAGATATGCGTGTGCTCGAGGCAAAGTTACGAGTACATCAACATATCACCAGCTAGGCCAATGACAGCTGAAGTGCGAACCTACTGCCAAGCGAGTAAGCGCCGCAACACTTTAGCCGCTACTTAACTCTTTGGCTGCGGCACCGCCAAGCAACTTAACTTGTTGGCTTAAATGTGTAAAGATGAATTATGGCTTGAAAAGGGTCTGTCTGAAGGCCAAAAAGAGAAAATATAAAATTTTGAATTTTATTTGGCATTTTAAGGCATTTATGGTCAAATGCTTTTAAGAGCTTTTAAAGTTTTGTTTTCTGTATTCAAATATCTGACATTTAATTTTTTGAAAGCACAAAATATTTTCCATAAAATATGCAAAATATTGTCAAACTAACTTCTCTACTTGACAGCACCTCAATTGTTTTGATAGTTACACCTGTCGAGTGACTATAAAAGCACTCCATAAAATATGAACATCTCCACTCACAATAGCGTTAAATGTAATTTTATGCTCAAACACAATTTTATGGGACAATTTGATAGAAAAAATATTTATTTTACCTGAAAAATATTTAAGAGTCTTACTTTCAGTGGCCGTGTCGTTGGCCAAAGTAAATGTTTTTCATAACTGAAAGAGAAAAATATTTGTTGTTGCTTTCTATGTAAGAGAAGTTCATACATGCAAATTTAATAATGGACGTTGTCATTTTGTTAAAACATACACATTTTTAGTATTTTCTAATATTATAGTATATTCCAGGAAGACAAGTTTACTGTTAAAAATCTGCAAGAAATATAGAAGTAAGAAAGTGTATATATAAATGATCAGTATGTCGAGCTGAGTCGATTTAGCCATGTCCATCTGTCTGTCCGTCTGTCTGTCTGTATGTCTGTATATATACGAACTAGTCCCTCAGTTTTTAAGATATCGTTTTGAAATTTTGCAAACGTCATTTTCTCTTCAAAAAGCTGCTCATTTGTTGGAACGGCCGATATCGGACCACTATAACATATAGTGCAAACTGAACGATCGGAATCAAGTTCTTGTATGGACAACTTTCACATTTGACAAAATATATTCACGAAATTTGGTATATATTATTTTCTAAGGCAACAATGTAATCTCTAAAAAACTTGTTCAGAACGGCTTCCTATAGCATATAGCTGCCGTACAAACTGAACACATAGTTACAAACAGAAATGTACCTGTGAAGGGTATTTAGCTTCAGTGCAACCGAAGTTAACATTTTTTCTTGTTTTAATTTCAGTTTGAGTAGTTTCACTAGAATTTTACGGTGTGCTTAAAATGTAGCTGTTGGTATCACAGTCGCTACAGAATCCAAGAAACTGTAGCTACCTATAAATTGAAACATTTTCAGACTAAATTTGATGTTTCAGCAAAACTTTCAGCGGAAAAAGGAAAAGTGCCTCAAACCGTTATAAAAAAGTTAAGCCACTCTCCTTGTACACAAATCAGTCTTCAATTAGAAACACTTTTACTACATGGAGCTTGAACCGCTATGAGAGATAAGCTTTAAGATGTTTTTACTTACATGGAAATATTTTACACTTCTTTTGAACCCTTAATTTAGCCTGCCAACTTACAGTTGTACTTCCATGTTGGACCATTTGTCGGTTCCGCTTCCGGTTGCCACTTATGAAGGAAACAATTAAAAAGTGCGTATGCAGGCAGATTTATATATTCCATTTATATCAAAGATATGACGAAGGGCTCAGCTAAGTTATAATCGAACATTTTTTTATCGCAACTTGCAGTGATCAAACCCTGGGGCATAACTTCAGAGGTTTTCAAAACTTTATGTTGAAAATTGTTATGAAGGTATAAGACATTCATTGTTCAGTGAAATCATAATTAAAATTCAATTATGAATATTTTTAACTGATGCATATTATAATTCATATACTAATATTAGCACATTTAGTAAAAATTCAGTCTTTTATTTTCATTTACAGCATAAAGCAACAGGATTTTTATACCCTTGCAACCTTTTCAGGGATAATTCTTCTCTAATAATAATGTGTCTGTATTTGAAATCATATATCGGCCAATATGTGAGTTATATCCATGAAAATAAGATACCGTGTCTTACTCATAGCAATGTATCTTTGTGCATGAAATAGATTAACTTGGCTTAGCCCTTATATAACTAATGTCAGGATTTTCGAACATCCGGCTGACTTTACTCTATATGATTAGTTTTTTAGTATGTTGTGAGTTAATGGTACGTGGTATTGGAAAAAATAGTTAAAATCGGGTAAATATTATACTATTCCAACTATGTTCTGCCAATTTTAGTACAGAATCCCTTCTTTGGTCTGATTTCTTGATTGGTCGTAAATTCTTGAATAATATAAGAAGCCAATTCAGTGACGTGAAGCATTATATAAAAAAAATGGCCAGTGGCTACTTAAACGTTTGCAACTGTGGCCAGATATCTTTTTGTCCAATATGTCAACCCTGAATTTGTTTTCATCATAGTCTAAGCCACCTGCCAGTTTGTATATGTTTTGCGGCTTGCGAAAAATGTTATGTTGACTATGCTAATACATATTTGTCTACTTTTGCAATGTAAGATATGATAGCGAAATCTTATTTTCACCTAGGAAAGCAATCAAACTCTGATGAAGTTCTTTTTTTCTAAGACTTTGTCTTTCTGTTCAGCGGGAGGCATAGGGGAACACTTTTTCTATATGCTTTCATTATGCCTACGATAGCAAATCCTTTCTGCATCGGAGATTTTGCTCATTCGTGTGATGTGGAAACATCGGAATATACTGTGCCCAAAAAAAATAAGGTGACATTTAAATTTAAACTGCACGCGTTGAAAGATTTGGAGAATTATTATTTTTTAGGTTGGTAGTACTGTCAGTCATATTTATGTCAAATTTCATGTCAAAATATTCATTAGTGTTTGAGATACGAGTCGTTTTGTGAGCTGCTAAAAGTGAGTTTTTCGTTTTTTGCGATGTCGGAATTTGTTGAGCAAAGAATTTGCATTAAATTTTGTTCACGGAATCAATTTTCTGCTGCGGATACGTTGAAGATGGTGCAGAAAGCCTTTGGTGATGAGGCTATATCTAAAAAAAAATGATTACAAGTGGTATAGGAGTTCCAAGCCGGCCGTGAACGTGTCGAAGACGAAGAGCGTCCAGGGCGACCATCAACCTCAACCGACGAAGCTCACGTTCAACAAATCAAAGATTTGGTGTTGAAAAACCGTCGATTAACAATTAGAGACCTTGCTGATGAAGTTGGCATATCGAAAGGCTCAGCCAATACCATTTTGAAGAATGTTTTGGGCCACAAGCGCGTCAATTCTCGACTGGTACCGAAAACATTGAATTTTTTGGAGAAAAGGCGTCGCGTTGAAGTGTGTGAATCGATGCTTTCCGACTACCAGGGTGTCATGAAACGCATTATAACTGGATATGAGACTTGGATCTATGCTTACGAACCCGAAACAACCGATCAGTAGAGCGAATATCGTGCCAAAAGAGAGTCGAGACCAAAGTCCAAGACCAAAGACAAAAGACCAAAGACCAAGTCGCTCAAAAATCAAGGTCATCTTGACTGTTTTCTCCGATTATCGTGGTGCTGTGCATTATGAATTCTTTCCAACCTGTCAAACAGTCAACAAGGAATATTATTTGAACGTTGTGCGTCGTTTGCGTAACGCTATTCGCCTTAAAAGACCGGAATTGTGGAAAGACAATTCTTGGTTTCTACACCACGATAATGCACCATCCCATACTGCCCTCGTAATTCGTGATCATTTCGCCAAAAACTCAATCCATATCGTTCCGCAACCACCGTATTCACCTGATCTGGTGCCGTGCGACTTCTAGCTGCTCACCAAGCTCAAAAGACCGCTCCGGGGACACCGTTTTTATACGATAGAGGAGATTCAAGCCGCAGCGAAGACGGAACTGAAGGCCATCCCGGAAAGTGACTACAACCAGTGTTTCGAAGATTGGAATATCTGTTGGTGTAAGTGTATTGCATCGGGAGGGGATTACTTTGAAGTGGATGAAATTGATTTGTAAGAATAAATAAAGAATTTTCAAAATAAATACAATGTCACCTTATTTTTTGGGCACGGTAGTACTATTCGAACTTCGATACATTTCCACCAAATCCAGTACTACTCTTTCACTTTAGTTAATCTGTTCTTCGTTTGTCCATTTGCTTGTGTAAATCTGTCCTTTAAGAGGGTAATTTGTATAATAGCACTTTGTCGGCTTAGACGGAATATACTGCGTAAACCTAGATCATCCACGATAAGGAAATAGCTGCTCGCGTTCTGTTATAGCTGCGTTTGGCGTGTATGTTTCTTGATAATTGTGTTTCATCAAAATCCATATATCGTCAAGTGCTGCTGATTTACTCAACATCATACGTGCAGAGCTAGTGTAACTACATCGAAACGAACAAACCTTAGCAACATTTAGGATCGACCCAATCCAATGGCACGAATAACATAAATCCTTTGCTAGTATTTAAGGTTGGGTTACACTCGAGCTTAGCCCTTCCATGCTTATTCTTGTTTGCTTTATTTTTGAAGTATCAAACCGATCAGAGTTTCCCGTGAGAGTTGAATTCTAGGTAACGCTCTTTGTCATGATCCTTTTGACTTATACCTGGTTCAAATTCCTCGGACTTTAAGGTTTAATAATCTTTTCATAAGTAAATTTAATTTTGAGATCGCGCCGGTACTTTCCCAGTTATATTGCGAACTAGTCTCTCACAGGTATAAATAATTTGGTTTAAAAAAAATAATAACTGTATATAAAGGGCAATATGAGATATTACAGTAAAAGCTATAACTGTACATCACATTGGTCGCCATTATGACTCTGGCAATGCGTTTATCATTGGAAATGCAAGAATGCATTAGTTTGTCATACGTTTGTGCAAGCATCGGTCACATCCGGTGGGACTCATTAGTGCCTCACACATACCGCTACCGTTACGTAAGGCAAATATGAGTGCATTAAATATTGTGGCTTATTGCACTTGCTGCTTGTATTATTATTGACAGTCTTGTTAGTCTTACTGCTTTCTTGTGCTATCTGCTGGCAATTTATGGATATATTTTTTCCTAAAGGAGCACTAAAACTAGAGCATTTGAGTAATTTTCCAAGTAATACTTTTTTGTAGTTAGATATTACATAAGAGCCTTCGGCTTATTGCACGTGCTTGTTGCAGATAAAGGTTGCTGCTTGAGAGAGGTCTCAATAACGACACACACACACCATTACGTTTGTGCACAACTGTAAGCGAAAAATACATTTTCACCAACACTAACACAAACACACAATTACACATACTCAATACTGCCATTCCGCATCCTTGGAGGCATCAAAAAATTATTGCCACAACCAATTTTCCAATGGCCGTGAGGGCTCAAGTGCCCAACAGCTCGACTACTCTGGCATCAGTCAATAAGCCAACATACAAAGTATGTGTACATACATACATATAGATGGATGCACTAATACTCTAATGCACTCGCAATTTACAGCAATTTTGCATTACCACATTTGCATTTCATGCCCCACAGGCCAGCAGTCAATACTTGTGGCAGCGACAACAATAAAACTGTCTATTTGCGTTGTAACAATGCAAATATGTGCAATATGGAGTACCATAATAACAACAACAATACTACGCATTGGAACTGTGCTTAAACTGGCTTTGTGTGCGTGTGTGTGCGTTTAAGCTTGCGTGTCAAAGCGGTTACAGGCTAATCGCTTCTGCACTCTTGCATATAATCTTTGGGGAAATTATCGCAAAAATTTCGGCAAAATTTGAATTTCGCCAAATTACATATGTATATGTTGCATTTTAACATATATCGCATATATATACATATATGTGTGACTTGTATATGTATTTGTACAGTATTGAGAAAAATAATAGGAACGTGATGGTGCAAAATGAATCAATGAAGCGAGGCGGAAAGAATCCCGTTTTACGGTTGAACTGTGGGGACATTTTAGTTTCCGGTTCGATCAACCAGGTTTCCCTGACTTATCTGGGGTTATATGATAAGTTATAGCTTCAAACTTGTATAGAAACATGCCTAAGAAAACAAAGATAGGATTTATGAAGTGACGAATATAAAGTTATAAATCCTTTTCTGAAAGACATTCAAACAAAAAAAAAAAAATTCCACAGAAGCTTTGGTTTTTTCTACTACCATTTTAATAATATTAAACTGTAGGTTGTTTAATTATTGTACTCTGAACAGGGTATATTAAGTTTTCTGCCACGCTGGTAACACCAAGAGAGAAGCGTCAGCAATCCTATCAAGTATGTATATAAGATATGCGTGATGAGCTCAGTCGCCTTAGCCATGTTTGGAGGTCTGTTTGTCTCTCTGGTCAATCTGTATATAGGCAAACTAGTCCTTCAGTTGTTGAGATATTGATATGCAATACTGCACAACTTCATTTCGCCTCAAGAAACTTTAGCTATAAGCTATAAGGTATATCAACCTTTCAATCAACCTTTCATAATCAACAGCTTGTATGGAAAACTTTTTTATTTGATAAGATATCTACACAAAATGTAGTTTGTTTAGGAAATCGAAACGAAGGTCTAAGTATACTATGGGAATTGATATCGATTATTGCCAGTTGCCAGTAACTAGTTTCTAGGTTTAAGAATATCTGTAGCGCCTAAGTCTCATTAGGTAAAGTTATACAAGCAGACAACTATTATATATTCTGTAGGTAACTTGGTTAATATCATTTGGGCACCCGGTGATATAGGAATAGAATGACATTAAAAGGTAGATCCGCTCGGGGCAGCTGACCCATAGCTGACCCAGAGCATTCAGGTCTTTCAAAGGTTGTTTAGAGCATATTTCTTGGAGCATAAGCAATACAGGGCATACCACAAAGTTAGTTTGGGGAAGTGTTGATGGTAGACTGAGCGAAAAGCTCCTACTTTTAGGCAAAAGATAGCTTAGCAACATTGTAGAGGTCTTCACAGAACACCTATCCTTAAGATATCATCTTCATAAAATGGGAAAAGTTGATTCGGCGAAACACAGGGCATATGCGGAGGATGACAAGACGCTGGAAGATTATCTATGCGAATACTCACCTTTCAGGCGGATGTGATGGGACATATTCGACTGCTTGCAATACTCCAACATAGAACCCCTGGGCAATTTGGCAGCTGTGGTGGGAAAAAATTAGAGTTCTTACCACATCCACAGATTTCTGAATAGGGCTTGTATTGACTACTACCTGGGAGCACAATGAGCCTAATGATGACCTTAGTGCGGCCGCCTGTGGTCCGGCATTTATGCGCCCACCTTTTCAAACAACCAGCCAAACCTACTTTATATTGGTTATAGAAAAGAGGTGACGGTTTATCAATCACCTGAAAAAATTTAAACCAATCCAATAAATAACTCAGGCCAAACATTCGCACAGAAAATTTTCAATGATTTTTCAATTAAGTAAATGTGTTGTGTTTTTTTTTCGAACTATTAACACATTGTACCTACATGAAAGAAACCACATCCTCTTTACATAAAATTGCATATGTGTTTCCATTATTTTCACCACCACTGTATATGCAGCTTCTCAACTGGAGTAAGGTTATAGGCATGCTAGTATATATGTTTCCACATGCTGCAAATAATTGCATGCGGCAAAAACGCACAGCAGCAACAGCTCAAGAAAGTGTCGGCCAACAACAACAACACCGAATTCTACTTTCCTAATTTCCAGCTTTTTTGCTTGTTTCATTTCGAAGCTTTTTGCATTGTTCTTGTATCGCATGCAATTTCTTATTGTTTGTTGCTGATACACAAACACAAACAAATATATACCACACTTACTGCGCCCCACTCCCTCCTTCCAGTGGCTGCTTATGCAGCTTTTGGCATTTCTCGCACCAGCAGCAGTCGCAGTTGAATTCAATTCCCCAATGCATTTTGGCGAGAAAATTGCTTTCAAATTATGTTGTCATCCAGATATCTGTATTTGTGTGTTGTTGTTGTTCTTATTGCTGCTACAATGCATTATCTGCTTAGTAAGTGCTTACACACGCTTTTGTGTTAACACACACACACTCACGCATAACTGCTGGTATAACTGCACTCTGGCACACACACGCACACGTACAGGTTCGCACTTCATTTGTGTGTGTGTATGTGTGTGTATGTGCATT